>CADDXX010000311.1:714520-856224 GCA_902810485.1 Alauda arvensis | reverse complement strand
TGGACAGGGAGAAGAGAATATAACAAAAAGTTAATGAGTTAAGGACAGGGAGAGATCACAAACCAAATACCATCTCAGGCAAAACAGCACAATCTGGGGCTATTAACTGAATTTATTACTAACAAAATCAGAGCAGGATAATGAGAAGTAACGTCAAATCCTAAAAACATTTTCCTCCCACATCTTCCTCTTTCCTGGACTCTTCCTCGTTCCCCCCAGGGGTACAGAATGACAGTGGATGGGGCTAATGRTCAGTTCACCACTCATTGTTCCTACCACAGGGAGAGGAGTCTGTTCCAACATGGGGTCCCTCCCACAGGAAACAGCATTCATTAACTTCYCCAGWGTGAATTCATCCCAGGGGCAACAAGAGTTGCCCARGAACTGCTGAAACGTGTGTGTCACTCTTCAACAGAGCACAGTCCTTCAGGCACAGCCTACTCCAGTGTGTGTCTTGGAGCTGGCACCATTGGCTCTGCTGGAARCTTCCAGCAGCTTCTCACAGAAGCCACCYCTGTAGACCCCACTACAAAAACCCAGTCACACAAATCCCATCCAATATGATTATCAAGTGCACATAACTGCAGAAGGCACCAGCAATCTTGCATTTTGCAAATCTATCATTAGTTTCTGTATTTTCTTTACAATACCAAAAAGAGCCCTGATACTGTGAAATATGCCAGACAGCATCCACCACAACYCAGTGCCTTTAGAGAAAGTGTTATCTATTAGATATACATTCCAATTGTCACAGCTAAGCAATTTCTTAGACTAAAGGGATTCTGAGTGATTTCATGGTACAAGAAAAGATAGTTAATGTAACACAGAAAACTTACACTGTCACTTGAGGTGTCATATAGCAACTGGAAAGATTTTACTGTCCACTTGAAAAAATAATAATAATAATGGAAGGGCTTCAGTGAAACAAAAATCTGTATGCCTCAGCATATAAAGGACTGGGTTTTTGTACAGAAAAAAATCTTTGGATCCATATATTCAGATTTTTTGCAAGCAGAACCCTAGAAACAGCAGTGCTTGGATTTAAATTGGATTTTGGAGGGTTCTTTTTCCTGTGGCAGACAGTCAGAAATCCTGCTGACTGTTCAATTTACAAGAAACAGATGATGTCATTCTGATAACACCYCTTTTTAGGTTCACATACTCAAGTTTTCAGACAAATTCAGACTTTCTGCTCTCTGTGAAACATCCAAAAAGGTCAAGATCCTAAAGACTGAAGAGAAATAGAAAGACAAGAAATGAAAGTACAGTACTTATCAACACTGCATTTTAACACTAAGCTATGTGAGTGTCTGTGTGTCTAGTCCATTGTATTCAGGAAAATACACCATRTATTCTTGACTCCCATAGGTATGAAACAATAAGGTTCAAAATCACATCAACAAGAAAAATGTTGCAATTGTAGTAAAGTGTTTATTTATTTTAAAACATTATTACATTGCCAGAACATTATTTCAAAATAAAAGCCATAATATATTCATTCAAAACTAGGCTGTTAAGCATATGTATTTAAACTCTAATTTTCATACACACAGTGAAAGAAATTTATATCTTACAAGTAGGTATTTTTAGTAGACTTTATGAAAAACACGTTTAAAAATAACTGCCAAAATCTGTCTCTTTAAATATACAAAATATCCTTGCTGTGCTGAAGATACCTGTCTTATAAGCCAAAAATATCTAAGTCAATTGCTGAGTCCACATCAAATCCTACTGAAAACAGTAGTGACATAAAAATGTAAAAGCACTGTACAAAGTACAGCCTTTTGTGTCTCAGTACTGTACAAATCTGGTTTTGTTTTAAAAACGTTTTATAAAAACTGCTATTTTTGAACTTAACATCCTTTCCTGTGTGCAGAAAAAACTGAGCTACTGACATGATCTCTGTTTACTAAAATGGCTCCTTCTCAGAATTGTAAATCAAAGAACTCAAAGGGAATTTTACCACTTATTTCAGTGAGAGCAGGACTCAAACTTTTCTTCAGCATATCATTTAGTAATCTCTCCTGGTTTTCCCCCTGGTTTTATAAGGTAAAGTATTACAAATTCTTAAATACATTAACTGATGAAATCAAAACTCAAGTACTTCAAGGCTGGTGTATGGATTAGTTCACTATAAAATGGAGTGTTCAGTTACAGAAAACCCAATTGCAAATAAAGCTGCATGCTTTTTAATGAAGAACCCTCTCTCTTCTCTTGCTTCTTTTACAGTCCCTTCTGGCATTTCTTCTGGAATGAGCTTTTTAAGAAGGAGCGGTATCCTGGATCATCCACATATTCATTCTTAAASCGAGAACTCAGCACTCTCTGCCTTTTCTTCTCTCCCAAGATAACATCTGCTCCATAAAATGTGTCTTCAAATCTCATGTCAGAAGCTGTGGACTAAAACCAGACATTAATTACACACACATACAATTTTTATCTTTCCGTATTTTGCATGTCCTMTTCAGTATTAAATTCTCTAGATCTGTAGTGTTCCTTGGAAACACATAACGCTTGTTGTTAGTCTGGATTTTATCCAAGGATCACACAGCCGTGCTAATTCTAGGTAAGAAAACAGTGACATGGAAGYGATGCAGGTGTTGGGCAGGTTTCATCCTAGCAGGATCATCTAATATTCACCACCTTGTTATTCAGGAAAGTTTTAAGGYACTATGTCATGGATGTCTGAAAAGAAACCTGGGCACTGCCTAATTTTCAGCGGATCAGGGTCACAGTTTGGTCACTGGTCATCAAATTTAAACAAGCTGGGAATCYCCACTAACAAAGCAGTGGAACAAAGCAGCGAGCCGTTTGGGCAAAATCAGAGGCAAAATATTTTGGACCAACTTAGACTGCTGGAGTCATGGAAGAATTTCCAAGATAAAGAAAAACATCATTTAGAAGKAACTGGTGTTTTTTACTTCAACAGAAGAAGCAGGATCACAGGCTGTCTTTAACTTGCACTGTGCTCAGCACAAGGAGGGGAAGGAGGTGTTGGGCATGCCTCGAGGACTAACCTATGTATTTCTGGAATTTAAAGCACTAATAGAAAATCATGCAGAGGTGCCAGCAACAGCTGTGGTGTGTTTYATTCAGCTGACCAAATTTAATGATTTTCATCCATAGTTAACTCCCTAATGAAAGTAATAAACAAATAAATAAAAAGAAATACCAATTTTAAAAACAATAGCACAACCCCATTATTATCATTATTARACAGGTCTTTTAACATTTTCCAAGACATATATCTTAACCCTAGTCAGGACGCTGAAAGATTTGTGCATTTATCCTAAGTTCACTGACATAAAGGTTTCTTAATCCAGAATATTTGACCAGTGCACTTTGCATTAGAAAGAACTGTCTTAAGACAGGTATAAACTATCATCTCCAACAAATGTATGGAAGAACTTCACACTTTCAACCCCTAAGAGTTATGCTCTGTGAGGTTCCACACTTTTCCATTTGGCATACATACATAAAAATGTAGCCAGTGGAGGTTGTTTGAAACAGCAGGAAACTTTAAAAAGTAGCAAAGATTTGGTTTTAAACCAAAGACAAGTAAATCCTAGTAAGTCCTGCCAGCAACATTAGTGAGTTTTGATCAGTTACACTGTTTCTTAAAGAAAGTTAATTGCCCTTTATTAAATCAAGTCTTTTAAAATCACAAAGCTCTGAGAAGCTGGAAAGTTTTTTAAAAACTATACCTGTTATAAGCATACTGAAAGAACAGAATGTCTGTCAATTTAARTATTTACTAACTTGATCATTCCTGATCTGACAGATCAGACAAACACAACATCCTGTTTAGGAGAAAATAATTATGTCTGACAACARCATTTACCTGTACTGGAAGAACAACTAACTACCTCACTAGCAAATGGACACATCTCCTAATGGGGCTGATTTAATAATCATATTAATATGATAATAGCACAGGTTTCACAAAACACAAGTCTGTTTAAACTGAAAATCCAAAATAAATCCAAGTACAGTATTACTTATTGGCCTTTTGAGCATATCTATCTATCTATCTATCTATCTATCTATCTATCTATCTATCTATCTATCTATCTATCTATCTATCTATCTAATCTTTGTAATAAAGTTAGCATCAGCAAATACTCACTAAACGTGCTTTTACTCTCTTAGGAAGCTCTTCATCCAGTGTATATATTTCTTCTCTCTTCATTACTATTTGAGAACCATCTTCAAACTCCAGCTAATTGAAAAAAAAATGGGTATTTGAAAATAAAATAATAATTAACTCTTGCAGGAAGTTCCTGGAAATGCTTACAGATAAAAATACATATGTAAGCAAAGAAGACACATATAACAGACATTCTGCTGTTTTAGCACAAAATTCGGCTGAAACATAAAAAATGKTATTTCTTAGGAGTTGCAACACATACCTACCTATACTGAAAATAATATCTAAGCAAAGAGACTTCAAAATCAGCACTGACACATATATAATGGAGTAAAATTTTTTAGACTAGRAATGTTGAACTGTAATAAGACAGGCAACATTATTTTGCAGGAGTGACATTGTGTCATTTTTATTTSTCTCTAATTTTTTTACTTGCTTCAAATAAATAAAAAATTAATTTTAACATCCTGTGATTCAAGGTTGAGRAAGACCATGTCAAAAGAAAGTGTGAGTGACAACTAAGGAAATACCAGTTAACAGAATTTTATTGAATCTGATGGAATTTTTTTGAAATGCTCTGTTCAGAAGATGAAAAGCTTTATCATGCTTAGGTTTAGATTTAATCCAATATGAACCCCGTTAGCAGAAAATGAGAAAGGAAATGTAACTAGGTGTGAGGAATGTTAAAATGCTGAGGCTTTGAAGCATTTAAGCTTTTTCAGTAGCTGCTGATTTTTTCCTCTATTTTAATACTTCATCTAACAGTTGTGAATTTCAGCTGTTATCTGTGACTGCAGTTTAGCTCCCACAGAAACTGTAATTTAAAGTTTGGTATAAAATTAGAAGTCCCATTCTACATCCTTAGGTGATTTAATGAGACTATGCGAATGACAACAGCACACTTGACTAGAAAAATAAGCACAAATACAAACACAGGAGAATACTGACTTACCAAAAGAATTATTACAGATAAAACTGAAAAATCGTGCATTTGAACTTGTAAATGGACCRGATTACTAGTTTCAAATTAAAAGCTTGCTGTACCTGAGTATGTCAGATTAATATGTGATCAGCTGAAAAATCCATATATCCATTCTCAAAAGACAGGATACAGACTGTGATCTACTACCTTCTTTAAAAACTATTTTCCACTGCAACTAATAGGGCTGCATAAATCTGGAATGCATTTAAAATGCATAGAGCACACAAATGGGTAACAAAGCCACAAGAGTCATCCTTACTACTCTCTGCTTCTGTTAGTAACCCCATAAGCCCACTCTGTTAGCAGTATGTTAGAGGAACTTAAAGGTCAATTTGCCTTAAGCTTGTTCAATTAAAYGATGGTAATCCAGGATGCAGGAACAGTCTTCCTGCTATTCCTGCTCCTTCCTGCACAATACATTTGGTAAAGTTTTTGCATAATACAGATGGTAACAATGTTTATTGCATCCCTGGTGAAAAAACGGGGTAGGAAATTCATTCTGACACTCCATGTGATAAGAAAATCTCTTCTGAAGTGGTCAGTATATTTGTTTTTACTCACCATACGTAGTAGGATGCAAATGCTTCAKACCACAGAATCTGTCATGCTTGCAGTATGAAATATATTGCACATGTACAATGAAGAGTAAGTGGAAGTTCTTTAGGTATAATCCAGCATATCACACTGGAAATAACTCGCCTACACTTGATAGTAAACACAGCAAGAGCTCCTCTAGGACTTGCAATGGTATCCTGATTCATGTAAAATGAAAATCCACCATCTCTAATAGCTTCAATTCAATTCAGATTGCAGATCCTACATTTCAAATAATCAGTTTTATCAAGTAAGTTATTTCATTTGGATTCTGCTGCTGTACTGCGTCTGCATGGTATGTTACTATCTTCATGAGATTTTTTTTTCCATAAGAACATCATAAATTAAAGGGAAAGCTGTTAGAAAGCTATAAATGGAGTGAATGGATAATTTAATAAACTCTAATTCAATTGTGAACCTCAGTATCAGAAATCATCAAGAAAGCAGATGTAGATCACATTAATAATTTCACTTGGGAACCTGCTTCATTTGGCAGGTTTAGCTCTGCTTAGGGATTGTGTCGGATACTGGCTGACAAATGACAAATTCTGATGCATTGTGTCATAGCTCCAGCATGCTCAAGTACTGCCACATTTGGTACAAATGTCTGATGAACATGAGGGAAGTTCACAGACTTTTCCAACTAGGACAGATTTGCCTATGAAATCTAAGAGATCACACAAAAAGCTRGTAAGAGAATCTCACAGGTGCAACACAGATCAGACCAGATGAAAATAAACCTTTGTGTAYGTGTAAGTCCTGGGAGCTTTTAGACACTGTTTAGAAAGACCAGAGGAAGAACTACTAATATGTCTTGAAGTTAATCTTGCATCCTCCCTGTCATAAACATTTTGTAATCTGTGGCCACAGGCAGCCTCCTCTCTCATCCTGCAGACAAAATACTTGCTTCTTTCTACAGTTCTGTGTAGTGCAATATGGACTCTCTCTAAACTTTAAACTTTGTCATTTCCCCCCATGATAGGGGCTGTTAAAGGCAATTTAYAGGAATTCATGTTTGTTATGCTGAGGAACTCTAAATCTTGCTGAGCCTCCACATGATTATCCATTTTCCTTTAACAAAACTCGTTCAAGAGGTCTAAAATAAGACTAAGTTCTTTGTTTTGACTACRTCAAATTCCTTCAAATATGAGACAACAACATTCATCTAATTAACCTCACAGTATTCCTCAGAAGACTAGCGGTTCAAAAGATTAAATTATATAAAGATTAATGTTACTATAGAAAAACAATCTTCGTACTTTATAAAGAACTTTCCACCTTCACAACATAATATAGCTGCTAAATATAAGGAAAGAGGTAAGATTTAGAGACTAGCTCAATGCTTTAGGCATTTGAGGACTTGAATTCAAGTGCAAGTCACTGGCAAAGTGAGAAGGTCAATGCAGCAAGTAATTTAGTTTCCCTGTGCCTTAATTTATCTAGAGATATAAYAGTAAATTTGCCATTTTGGTACAGTAATGTGAGGCCCCCTGATGAAAAGAGTTACATAAGTGAAAATGATTACATATCTATAAAAGAAATGTATCCAGCTTCTCATTCTTTCAGAAGTGCTATTATTATTGCGATTGTTTTATTGCAGTTTCTACCATTCACTTGGGTACTCAAAGCTGCTGACTGATTTTTCTCAAAGGCAAGCCCATAAAAAACCAGTAATTGTTGCTCTGAAATCAGAAGTCAGCTTTTTAGCTTTGCCTTCAGTGTTCAGTTCCCTTTTGCCTTTGCTGAGGATAAAATGTTCCTTAGATTAATTAATTCAAAAATGCCTCAGACAAATGAATGTTATGCTCTTCTTCTTACCGTCCTCCCTTCCAACCTCCTATGAAATGCCTCAGGTTCATTGTAGGCTCATACCAATACTTAATTTTATATCATTAATCATGTAATTAGCTGATATCAAATGGAAGTAAATAACCTGCAGAAAATAACAAATGTTATCTTTCAATCTTAATGTTCCACCTGTTTACCTGAGCTCTTAGAAAGCAARTAATTTTCTTGATTTTGTAAGACCAAGTGAAACCTCTCTCCCAAACAGGGCACAGCACTTGCTACTGGGTTATAAAGTTTTATACATTGGTTAAAGTGTGGTAACAGTTACAGTAAGAGTTCCCACTTCAGCCTTCTTCMTCTTTGAAGGTGTGGCTGCCCACTCCAATGCTAGAGCCAAATGAGTGATTTACAATAAAGACATCTGAAAGGCAAGCACATGACAATAAACAAAGATACTCACCTGATACATGTGAGCTGTGTTTGTTCCCAGATACTTTGCACCATACAGTTTTCCATCCGGCCATTTCACTTGGACAACTTCTCCCTCTGCAGGTGGACCCAGCCTTAGGCAATCTCTGCTCTATTTACAAAGAAAGATTCTCAAATCAGTGAGTGAGCCATTGCACTGAAATTACCAGTAAGATGATTTTACAACTCAGTAATTGGAGAAGATTTATTACCACGCATGTTTCAAGTTTTATAATCCTGCTAATGGGCTAACGCTAATGTTAGCCCTTATGAAAATGAAATACTGACCAAAGAAACACTCTCTTTACAGCTTGATGCTGAATTGGCAAGGCAACATATACATAAATCAGACAGCTATCAGCAACTGTGATAATACACTTCCACGAAAATTAATTTCTAGCACACATTGAAAATATGGATCTCTAAAGTGCAATTGCATATGTGCAAYGGTTTCTCTTTTACATATCTAAGTAGTTAATGTTTCATTAACCACATTTCGTTAACCACATTTGTTAACCACATCCAGCACATTTTTTGCTGGATGCTATCTTTGCTGACTGAAACATACGTTGATCAAACCATGAATGGTGAGAATGCCAATGCATTTTTTGCATAGCTGATGGCGAAACACTAAAAGAATCCAAATGCTTACAAAATAAAGTTAGGGGAAAATATTTTTTCCCGTAGGATATAAAGCATTTTTGTTCCCATGGCTTGGCCAACTTTTGTGCTTGACTTGTTGAGCATGTCAGAGCACCAGTAGCTGCAACATGTTCTTGTAATGGTTTCTTTTGTCCATATGTCTCAGAATGACCTAAATTACTCATTTTCAGAGCACACCAACCACACACCCATAACAGCAGCTGCTTACATGAGGAAATAAGACAAAGGACCAGAAAATGATGTGACACATCTGGGCTCACCAATTCTCTGTTCAGATCTTCACCTCAACAAAGGCATCTCTACTTCACAGTGACTACATCCCATGATCTGTCATGTAAATTAGTGCTAACTGAGTGGTATTCTCCTGGCTGAGGGGACTTAGAGGCCACATTACCTGAACYCATTTATAAGTGCTCTACAGTGGGAAGAGATAAGATAAAGACAAGAACACGGGTATAAGGACTCAGTGACAAGTCCTGCAGGACCTGGCTCTATCTCAGGCTGCCACAATACTAACTGTTTTCTTAGATTTACATAGACTAACTTAGAAAGGTATTTGTATTTTGAGTTGAACAATTCACTTCCAACAGAGGCCAAGGATCATCGTGACAAAGAACTTAAAATGTGGGAGCAAAAATGCACTCCAGTGCTCCTCACTCAGACATTATCTTGATGTAATATCATTCTAGCCAAATCCAACCTTTATAAACTGATTTTAATCACACGTATCTTAATCCATGAGTTTGATTTAACATGGGATAAAAGAAATTAAAAGCTGGATTTTCACAGAAACACTTTCCTGCATGACAATACTGTCTCTGTCACTCCTCAGGTGCTGTACAGAGGCTTTAAAATATGCCCTCTGCGTTTGCCTGGCAAAGGTTGCTGTGACAAACACAGAAGGATATATCCTTTCACCATCCCCATACATTTGGAGTAGGTGGMATTACTGTATCATCCTTCCCAATACTTTCAGGAGAGGCAGGAGGAAAGAGGAAAGTATGGCTACTGCAGTAGAATAATTATGGCTTCACAGGGGACAGGGATTACTAAATACTACCATARCTCTGACTATAAATTAAATTAGACTGTATTCTTAGCTGTTCTCTCCTCAGTGATGACTGTCAAAATGGTTGTTGTCATTATAATACTTCTGCTATCTATTTATTAAAAAAGTGCAGAAGGAGTTTTGGCTAAGTGTCTTGAAACAAACTTTTTAAATGCATCACAGAATGGAGTAAATTTCCTGAAAACAAACAATCCAACAACAATGTTAGAACCTAACATTAATTTTCCAAGAACAAAAGCCCAGCGTGAATTACTCCCTTTGCAACTTGCACAAGAAAAAACATCTTACAGACTCTAGGATAGCTAATGGAATTGCTCATTTGGAAAATTAGAGTCCTCATGCAAATAACTAGACAAATAACAACCTCATTCTTCACGTATCATCACAATGTCTTAGTCTATGGAACAATATTTGGGAAATTGGTACTAGTTTTTATTAATTTCTACCAGAGCTCCTACCTTTTATTTTCACAGGATCATAACCATTTGAGATTCTCTTTTTCTGCACAAATAATTCTTACAATTTTTTTCTTAGGATTGATCAGACACTTTCTTAGACTGACAAAATTGCAAAAACGCAACCTCACTTTTTTCAGTCATATAATGAAAAGTCAGACAGTGTATGGTTGGTATAGCAATCCTTCTACATCCCATATCAGCTGTAAATAACATATAGTGCACATTTCCCATACAATTACAGAATGTATTTCCTTCTTTATAGAAATGGAGAAATCATGCCCATCTGCACTGAAAATACAATTCACTTAAAGTGTCCAGTTTCAATTCCTGCTGTTGCACAGCTCAGAGCTCGAACTTCAACCACGACTGGCTACCTCTAAAGATGAATACTTCAAGGYCTCCCTGGGCCATTAATCCAGCATTCAACAACCCTCACATGCCAGGTGTCCTCTCARGGTTTGATTCTWGGCTAGCTCCTGAATCCCYGTGGGTTACTCMAGTGAGTATCCAAGGTAAAAGACAGAGGTGMTCTTTTTCCTCTCGGGACTCGGGTCCCACTTTMTTCCGTCCAAGAGAAGTAAAAAGGAGAACAAGACCCTCAGGGTCTTGACCCTTTAACCCCTTGGGAGAAGGGGGAAGGGGAGGGGATGGGGAGGAACCACAACCAATGGGAAGCAATCCAGGGGRAGGGGAAAGGGGATGTGGGGGAAGGAATAAACTAAAGGTAACAAAACACAGAGGKGTTTTTCAGGACAGACCATGTGCAGGTATARTAACTATCCAGTRCAATRTARTAAYAAAATGGATCAACTATTTAGTGCAATACAACACTCACAGTGAAAAAGTCTTTTCTTAAGTGAAGAAAAATCCTGTGTTGAGGAATTTTCTGTATTTCAGTTGGCGCCTGTTGTCTTTCATCCCGCCACTCTGCATCACCAAGAAGCATGTCTTTACTTCCCATATCATATGTTTACACACTTGGATAAGATCCTTCTGCTTTCCTGAACAGCCTCAGCTCTGCCAGTCCCCTCATATGACAGATGCTTCAGTTCCTCCATGACTTTCATATCCTTTTACCATATTCACTCCTCTATGTCCACATCCTTCTTATACAGGTAAGACCATAAGCAGACACATCACTGCAGATATGGCCTCCCCAGTGTTAGGTTTACAGCCATTATAAAAAACATTTTAAGAGGAAAACCTGTAAATAATAATAATAATAATTCTGAAGGTTTTCTTGTTTATTAAAGGCCGTACTTTCTGGGTTTAGAAACATCTATTTTGGAGTTCATTATATACACTAAACTAAAATAGTAAGCAATCTATTTGCAAGAGATACTGGAAATACATGTCGAAATATTGGGGTCGCCTTCTACACTATCATTAAAGCACTCACATGAATAGTATTACAGATGAAGAAGATATTTCTCTATTTTTTTTCTGATAGTCCATTGGTTGATTTGGTTGATTAAGGCTGGACAGAGAATTTGCAAATAAGAAATCCAAYTGCAGTGGCAGGTGGTGGTTGACTCAGACTAGGAACTGTGGAGCCACACTAAGAAAATAGAAAGAGRACCTGAAGCATGCCCTGGAGTCCAGGAACTTGAAATGTTGCAATATCCCCATAATCTTAATACAGCCACTGACACWTGAAGAAAMTATCTTCAAATACATTCAAATGCTTTACTAAATTAAGGCAAAGAGGTATAGATATTCTGGTCTAAGGAGCACCTATGAACTATTGAGACTATCCTCCCAAGCTGTCAAAAACAGATACCTTGGAAACCTGGATCCTATGATTTTATTTTGACAGTATTTCCCTGATTATTCRGTTATTAAGTCAGCTATCTCAAACCCAATAATTATTTTTAAAATTGTAAGACTATAAGAGCCTTTGCMTCCTTTTAGATTTGATCCAAAGGAGCCAACTACAAACAAATACCCACTCCTGAACCTCTATATRGGCTTGCAGGAGCAATTTTCCTTTCACTGTAAGCCAAGCACAGGTTTGTGTCCACCCGATGAAATTGAATATTTCAKCCTATGGTGATATGCAATCCAGAGTCCAGAGGAAATTGGCCGGTGCTTTTCCCAAGCTACTCTCTATCATACTTGAATATTCAGAGTAGTCAGACAAAGTTCCTGGTGACTGTAAAAGGAAACATCACTCCTATTTTTAAAATGAGGAGAAAGTAGAGTCAGGAAAATACAGACCTCTGAGACTCACCTCTGTGCACCAGATCATGAAGCATATCCTCACGGAAGACATATTAAAGCACATGCAAGACAAGGAGGTGATCCAAGAGAGCCKTTGCTAAGGGCAAGTCCTGCCTGACTGATCTAGAGGCCTTCTATGACGGTGTCTGGGCTCTTGCCAGGACAGGGTTAATTTTTGCAGTAGCCAGGAGGGGCCATGGATAGGGCCTGGAGGTTAATCTGTACCAGCTCATGTCCTTGCTGGGCACAGGGAAAGAGAGTCTCTCCTATGGAGAAGGGGTTCCTTGCAGTCAGTATGGCACAGGAAGCTGTCAATTGTCAGGGAAGGCACTGGTCATTGTATCTCAAAAATTTATTTAAAAATAGGAAAATATGGCCCATGTGGCATYTTTTAGGGGAGGTATAAACCCAACAGTAGACAAATGTTTAAAACTGCTGCAGAAAAGAACAGTTCTAACAGAAAACTACCAACACTAGTCCATTCAAATCAAGGGTCCATCCCATTCACCTGGCTCTTGTTAATGGTTTGCATGTGATTCCACCCTGACTCAAGAGAGGATAGACGAGTTGTGATAATGAAGATCCCCAACTTGATYCTGCAACTGGTAAGCTAGATTGGTGTGCTTGCTTTCAAAGCTGCTTTTGCCTCYCTCTCATGCTTTTGCATAAGCATTCTAAAGAACCTCTATCAGAATGAACAAAATCAATATTCATTTTGATCAGATCAGTGYGGGAGATTAGTAAACTCAGTTCTCACATTTGTGCTCTGACAGTGGGCACACTAGGGGAGAAAAGAATAAAACATTACAAGGTAAWAAACATAAAAAAACATTTGCAATCAATCTTCAGCAAGTCTGAAGACCTTTCTCTAAAGCTAATAAATATTCCTGAGACATTTCCCTGAACAYAGCCCTAAAAATTCATATATATATAAAATCCCCAATACAATAAAGATTGTGATTTCTTTTCCTATATATGAAAAGATAAGGCCAACAACTTGGAAAGGTCTTGAAGAAAAATAGATTTATGGTACACAGTATTAAATGTGAATATTCTCTACACMTGGTTCCCTCTTGAAGATTACTCATATTCACCACTAACTCATCTGAATAAGCGTAATTTTTTTTCTTATTGTGTTAGGAAAACACAGCTTGGTTTTTAGCGGTGGTGGAGGAAGCCAGAGGCTGCTTCTGAGAGAGAAGCTCCCTGAAAGTTCTACTATGTCCAGCAGAGSCAATCCCYAAAGGCTCCAAAGACTRACATATCAGCTGGCCCAACTAGAAAAGTTGCATGCTGTGGAGAGAAGGGCAGAAGCAGCAGCATTTCCTTTTTGGCAGCTTGCATGAGGAGAGTCACTGAATGGAGCCGGCACTGCGTGGCACTGGCTGGGACCACGCAAGAGGCACAGAAAACAATTCCCCAATGTGGTGCCCAGTTGGGATCAACCTTTCAGYRCTGCAGAAYTCTATAAAAATTTTCCAGCAGACACAACTTGAGAMTAAACAAACCTACAGACACCAATTCTCTGCCAAGTCAGACAAAAGGAAAAGGTGAAAACGTGGGGAGAACAATATGGYGACACTAAGGTTGGTGAGAAGGAGGGAGGGGGAGGAGGAGATGCTCTGTGTGTTGGAGCTGAGACTCTTCTGCCAGCAGTGGTGAAGACTATAATATAAGAAATTGTTTCCCTGTAATTAATGAAGTGCATGGGGGGATGCAGCATTCACCAGCAGCCCATGAGAAAAAGGTGCTCACACTGGAGTGTGTGRATGATGAAAAGCTGTMATCTGGTGARAGRCTTGAACAGAGAGAGAGAGAACCATTGTTTCCAGAGAGAGAGTAAGAGGACCTTGCTTTTGTATCAGAACAGCACATCACCCCATGAACTGATGGCCCACGAAAAATCCAGTTGTGAGAAGACTGCTTTGCCCATGGGAGGGGACTCATGCTGCAGAAGGTTTGGGCGGGACTGCTACTCCTGAAAATTAGAACCATGTTGGAGAAATCCCTAGCACAGCAAAAGAGACTCCTCTCTCTAAGTGAACTGAAGGAAGATTTTCAGAAGTCACAAACTTACTAAAAACCCCATGTTTTGTCTCCCTGCRCTGTCAGTGGGAAAGAAAGAAGGACTTGGGGGGGCTTGGGAGGGGACGGGAGGAAATTTTATTTATTTTAGTTCTCATTATCCTTTTTTAATTCTTTTTTTTTTCTTTATACCTTTTAAGCTTTTGAGCCTGTTTTGCCCTTTAAGTGTTTTCTTCACAATCCTTATCTCAAATCATGAACCCCCTTTCTCTCAAATTGTTCTTTCCCCCTCCTCTGCTCAACTAGCAGAGGAGAATGACTGAATGATTTTTTGTGGGTGCACTGGGTTTAGCCAGTTGTTGGGGGGTTTAGATTTGTTTCTTTTTTTTTCTTACGGAATTTTTTCCCTTAAGTTGCTAGGACAACAAATATTGAGTACTGTTCTCCTTGCTGCGGGAGGAGTTTCACTGTCACCACTGACTCCAGTCCTGGGAAACCTACCACCATCTGCTCATGTGCCTGGGGATTTCTGAGCTCACCTCCTGCCCTGCTGGAGCAGGGCCAGCCCTGTCCTGCCGCCATCGTTTCTCTGGCCCTGCTTTGAGGCTTTTGCCTATGCTGATCTCACACCTCTGCCCTGCCAAGACATCTCTGCTGCCGTTTCCAGCCACCACTACAGAACTCCCCATCTACCTCATCACCAGCCCGGGATCTCCCACCATTACAGCTTGGTGTCTCAGAGCCACTAGGATCAGACTGACCCGGGCCTTGTGAAGCAAAAGCCCCTCAAGGTTCTTCGTTTTGTCTTGTTATTAATG
The DNA here is from genome assembly GCA_902810485.1 of Alauda arvensis. NCBI lineage: Eukaryota > Metazoa > Chordata > Aves > Passeriformes > Alaudidae > Alauda > Alauda arvensis. The sequence goes on along the minus strand of CADDXX010000311.1, from coordinate 840,992 downwards.
TTGTAGCTGTTTTTTTGCTTTGTTATATATATACATATATATATTAGTAAAGAACTGTTATTCCTATCCCCACACCTCTGCCTGAGAGCCCCTTTAATTCTACAAATTRTAATAATAATTAAATTCTCCAAGGGAGGCCCCAGCTTTTCCCTAGCAGACACCTGTCTTTCAAACTAAGACACCAGTGTCAATCCCATGACACATCACTCCTTACAAACCTGAGGTTTACATTATCAACAGGCATAAATCTAAAATAAATTTTTAGACAGGTAGAATARCCTCCTCTTTTTCTAAATGGTTTCATTCTTTTGAAACGTTCGATAATTTTCAAATCTACCATATCATTAACATTGTTCCACCCATTTCCCAGGGGGATAACTCTACAAAATCTGAAATATGGAGCAGTCAACTGTCATCAAGCATTAACTAAGACAGAAAACAAATCCGGCTGGCACCTCTTTCTTCAGGAGTGTTTTAACTGAGCAATCCCAACCCTGTGAACAATCTCAGGAGCTACTGTTTTATTTTCCTCAATACTAAGAGAACTGTTTATCTGTTTAACTGGCAGACACAGCACTGAGCTTTGTTATTTTTCATATCATTCTGTTTGGACAGTATTCAAAATAAATKATTTTCATTTGTTTAAATTGTATTCAAATTACAGTGTTTTCCTCAATGTCACTTAGCAAACATTTCAGTGTCTCCTTGATACTCCTGACTTTCACTCCCTGATTTGCTTTGTTTTCAAAACAAGGTATAAAATGCCCYATTATTTATTGAAATTGTTGTCAAATACCACTGATGGTATAGTTAACACAAACAACACAGGTTCAAAGTGGTTAAGTGTGACTCTTGCAAAAGGTTTTGTGAGCTAGTACATTCTCCTAATCTGTTTTCTGCTGTATGGCACTGTAAACATAGCAACAGAATACATATACAGAAATTTAATAAATTCTTTCACTTAATGCTAATGGATTAGAATGCACAGAACCTGACAGGGACTATTTTTCCTGAGATGCTATGAGTTTAAAGACAGTTCAGATGTTAGCGCAAAAAGTATTATTTGTAACAATTATTTTAGCTGAATATACTTCTCATCTTTCAAAGTCACTCATTATTTCTGTATCATATGACACCAAAACCCTCTAAGAAGACATATTTCAATCACTCAGCAGCAGTTTTCCAGAATGACTGTGTAAGAACCCATTTCATTGTGCTTTTGAAGCTTTCAGTATTAGAAAGTTCTCCAAATTCCAGTATGCTCTTGCCCATGCAATCAGGCAAGATGGAATGGCAAAAGGCAGAAGTAAGCAGAAGCTTGGCTTCAGCCCCATAGTATGCCTGGTGAAACAGATCCTTTTGTATTATTCCATCCCTGCTGCAGAGGGGCCATGGCACAGTATTTTAATCCTCCTCCTGGCAGAATGAAAGCTCATAATCTAGCCCTGAGGTTACAAAGATCAAAGAGAAGCAGATATTGAAAAGACTGAAAAGAGACAACTCAGATTCTGTAATTGCACTAAACTTGGCTTTCCTATGTACCTACGTATCATTTTTTACTCTAAATCATGCTGTGTTTGTTAATAAATTTATACATAGTTATAATCAATCRGAGAAATAGAAACTGTTCATTTTCTGAGATCCCCTGAATTTCTTAAATATTTAAGAATAGTTCAGACCTTACTGTTCRTCTATCTAACCACAATTTGCACCGAGAAAGAGATTGTATTGAATTTTGTCYGAGAAATGTCATGGTTTCTGAAAAATAACTTAAAATTAATGCATGGGCTCCAAAACTCAAAACTCCAAAACACCTCTGACCTCTTATATTTGAGAAACCTTACAGCAAACTGAATTCAAAACACATACATTTCAATTTAAAACAAACTACTATTCTTGTGGTAATCACAAAATTAACAGTAACTTCTCACAACACAGACAAAACACACTAACTACACCTGATTTTCACTGGTAAGACTTCAAGTGGGTTTCTAGGCCCTAGACTTAAAACAAGAAAAAGTAAGAAAAAGCCAGACATGATTATTTGGCTTTTGCACAGAAATGTGTAGCAGCATGACAGGATGCTACTGCTCCCTTCTTGCAGTGTCTCCATCAGAAGCCRCTCAGAGCAGCCTCAGGAGCAGCCATTTCAGGTCCATGCACACACACAGACCTCAGCAGAAGAAAGACAGGAAAGGCCTCCTGTATGAGATGTTCCAGCAGAAGCTCATTCCAGCATGCTGAAGGGATCAGGGACAGAAGACCCAGACCATGTGGTCCTCAGGGGTTAAGCAGAGGTTCAGTGGCCAATGGTCTGAGGGCACAGGKCCAGTACAAAGGGCAGGGCAAARGGCAGCAACCTATAGAGGGGATGAGGGATGAACAGTTGGGGTGGGCAGGGTTAAGTGACCAATGAGGGAAGCAATCCAGGGTAGATTGGCAGCAGTTCTGCAAGCACCATGAGGGAAGTCTTCTCCATCTACGCAGTGCACTCTGTGGTAAATATTTCCAGGGCAAAGCCTGGAAGTTTCCCAGAGGGAATTTTTTGGGTTGCCACAGAAATGGTCTTCATGGTTACTCCTGCTGAACTGCAGGATTAGCTTTTAAAATTTCTTCTTAAATTAGGACCTGAGTTATGTTTGCTACCCTACCTCACCACTACTTAGGGAACACATAATGGGATAGTACTCCCTGTAACAACAGAAACCAGATGAAGATGGTTTGACAAGACGAGTGCAGAAGCAAGCACAGGGTGGCCATATCATCAGGAAGTGGCCTTTCTAAGGCCATTCTGCAAAAGAACTTGATCCAAATTTTCTTCTCTGCTTACACTCCTTCAGCTAATAAAAACTTTCAACATGAATGCTATGGATTAAGCTTCCACAGTCCTGCTCACTGGTGATTGTTTCATAAAAGGAGCATGACTAATGCAATTACAACCAACACCTCCAATTTAGAAAAGCTGGCCATAAAAAYGAATACCACACCACAACTGCAAACACTGAATATATCTACCAACACCATTAAAGTGCAAGTGGAGAAACAAATTGTGGAAACTCTCTGAAACAGCCACTAATCTCAACAGATTGTCAAACTGTTTTTCTTCCTGAAGCTGATAGTATATACTAGTTGATGCAAATTTTTAGAAACACAAAATTAGTTTTCATATGTTCCAAGACAATTTGAATGAAAAGGAGAGTGGTAGCTAATTTGTCACAGTCAGATTTTTATCTAAACAGGAACAGCAATTTACACAGTGCATTAGCATTTGAAAGAGAAGGCCTGATTCCCAGGAGTGCAGTTCCTGGTTTGAATTGGTATAAATTCAGTGAAATCACCAGATTAACAGAATAGCTACTGTAATTCAACAAATTTAGCCTTGAGTCATGGAATGAGAGTATAAAAATATTTTAAATTGATGTATAAAATGTTGTCTTTAAAGTATTACTGAATGTTCTCCTACAAAGTGAATATATGCTTTTACAAAAGAAAATTGGAATATAAATGGGATCATGCATTCTCACATAAATCTAAAAAATTCTTATTTTCTATCCAGCTTAGAAAGTTRCTATTTTAACCATTGCATTGCAATTCAGCAAAGTATTAATAACACAAATTCATGCATAATGCTAATTGATAGACACAGAATTACCCAGAAGACAACCACTCAAACCCACATTGCAGAATGTGACTAAGGATGTCCAGGGTGGTAACGGGCATCAAAATAAGGTACAGTAGAGAGGACATGAAAGGGTACAATATACTCCTATAGGACAAAACTGAGTGTCAGCAGTAGGAAGCTGAAGTTGGCATAGACAYCCAGATGTCTAATTTACTATGAGAAACAAGGCTTTTGCAGTGCAGCAGAAAATCCTCTCTCATGCTTTCATTAAAGTCAGATGAGACTGAATGCTACACTAGTGCCTCATATCCTGCCCACCTGTATATGGGGTCCCTTTGTACTCATGTCAGATGAGTACAAAGACCAGCTCATGTGCTGCTCCCGCCCCTTCCTCAGGATGTAACACACACATGATGGAAAATGCTAACACTTCCTCCACTGACCCCCCCCGAGATAGTAAGTCTGGAAATAATCTTCTGCACAACTGATCAACCAATCAAGTATTAAGTATTGTAAAATAACATATTAAAAGATCCTACAATACCTGGATTGTTGGAGATGGTGAAACAGGACAGCCTTATAATTATGCTTGGCAAAAAGACTGTGATAATATGGACTCTATAAGCAAGGTACAAATGAACGCCAGYTTCGACATCTAAGATGCCAGAAGCCAGCTACTGAGTCACTGGAAAGACAATGGCTCGGCCAGCCACAGGAGAATCCTCCTGATTAAACAATACCCTAAAAAACTAAAAAGAATGCTGAAAAGTCCTAAGRTTGAAGGGACTCTGCTAATGTGGCAAGAAAGAAAAAAGAGTTTTTGGAAGTAGATTTTAAGGTTTAAAATGTAAAAAATATGGTAATGTAGTAACTCTTATAGGCTCYATATAAATTCTATAGGATTTGTGTCTTGTGCTGGTTGGTTACTGTGAATCAGAACATTCAGGATGGGAAAAGATATAATGTATTGTAACAAGATTTTAGCTCTCTCTTGCTCCTGCTCTACCTCCTGCCTGCTTGTTTGCTCTTTCTCCTCCCTCTCTCTCTCTTTCTCTGGGGCTTGCTCTTAGCTGTGGCTGGCAGCTTGAGAAACCCCCCTTTGTTACCCACAACCCTTGCAATAAACTGCATTTCAAAGAGTTGTTCCAGACTTCAGAGATCCCTCGTTACTGTCCCAGAACCCCACTGACACTCCTACACTGGATTACCTCAGAAAAGAAGTGGGAGGTGAAATAATGCTCCTATCCCAATCCCAGCAGTCCTACCTTATCTCAAAGATTCCTGTGCAAATTCTAGGGATTTCACCATGCTCAATAGGCTCATCCCRGCTGTACTCATTGTGGTCCCAGACAAGGACACACATTGTCTTTGGAAACACAATAAACATTGCAATATATTTCTGTCTCTCACCTACCTCACTGCAAAGTCAGCCATCTTACCATGAACTGCAAAGTAATGATTTATCTTCCATTTTGTTTCTCCTGCTGAGCTGTGAGCCATTACCTTCAACTCATCTAACATCATTATTGTTAAGGATCCATAAAGCATTTCATCATACAGTGGAAAGGCTATTCTACAAGGAAATGGTATAAAGATAATACTGATACTTGAGGCTTTAATTTGCCTATAATCTGTTCAATATTCATTTCTTATGCTTATCTACTAAGTTGCCTGTCTTTCTGCTGTAATAGGAAACAAAAAAGCAAGAGCAACAGAAAAATTATTCATGTTCTCCATAATGGAGTAAAGTGAAAGTGACTCACTTAAATCAAAAGTTATAGTACTGTACAACAAGTTTTAGATTAAAATAAGGCTATTACATCTGTTGATGTTTCTTGGCTTCAGGAGTTAAACAATGGAATAAAACCCTTCAATCTGCAGCTTTAGAACTTAGTCTTTGGTTTTGAAATAGCTTAATTTTAACTTATCAAAAGCACAGTTTTAAAAACAGGAATTGATTTGTATTAGTATTCAGATGATGTAAACAATAATTCACATGTAAAAATCATAGCATTCTGTGTATAAGCACTTGTAAATTTAGTGGAAAAGTTCACAGCTATAAAAACGTGTTAAAAAAATTTCCCTGTTCACAAACTCGAAGTAAATTCTTCATAACATATAGAAATATTTAAACAGTTGGAGTATGTCACAGAACAAGAATGCAAAATCCTACACAATCTCTATAAATCCATCAAGCCAGAAAAAGAATTCTAAGYTTTTTCTGAGACATGTCATGCAACTCTCAAATTTGCTTTCCAAAATTTTTCAGAATTACTTGTCAATGATCACATCATTCAACTTGCTGAGTAGTAAGTTCAATTACACAGCAACTTTGTAATGCTGCAAAATACAATTGTACCAGCCAAACATGAATTGCACATTATTCAGTTATAGACTAAATGTCACAGTTAASAAATGTTTCAGAAAGTTGCTAAACCTATTATAATTCATTATGTCTCTTTTCCCACATCACAAAAACACTTCTCAGAACTTTTTGACTAAGTTTATACCAAATACAATCTAGCCTCTTGCTACCTTCAGAAATGCATTACATTCCTACTTCACATTCTCAGAAACTGCTCAAGATGGTGATACTGGAGTGCATCCAAAATCTATAGACTGCCCAGAAAAGGTGCAAATTTAACCACTCTAATTTCCTTACCAATTTTTCCAGATTCACTGCCATTACAATAAAATTTRAACAGTAAGCAATTATTGCATGCCAGCAGTCTAGTGGATCTTTCACAAAGAGGCAGCAAACACTACTAATTAAAACTTTGATTTTAACAGGTACACAAGCAGAAAAAAGTTGTCAGAAGACATAAAGAGAGAAAGGTATATAGAAGAGAAATCACTGGGAAAAATTGCTGGAAACTAGTCAGTTTAGTCATTTATAATGTCAGACAAGGTTGATAGAAGAGAAGTAACATATGTCTTCYTTGTAAGACAGATTATAAAAAGAGCACAGCCCCTAGTAATTCCCTTGGGAATAACTAGGGCTAAAATCAAAACTATTTTTTAAGATACAGGTGGACATTWAATGGGTTCTCAACTTATGTGCTAGCCCAGTATCTCCAAATGTCTATTGTTCAAGAAATATGTTCTTCCAAAAGCAGAGGCAAATGTATTAACATAACAGATGCTGAGAAGCTGACTTAGTATCACTTCCTGCACCAGTGCAAGTCAGCAGTCACGGACAAAGTCATTTGGAAAAAGTTCCTGAAAACAAGTAAGATTTTGTTTTTGAAATCACATCCTGAGCACTGACAYTCACAGCTCTCAAAAGTGAGCTACCTTTTCTACCCTGCAGATGTAAAATGTCCCACCAAAATAACAGCACATTATGGTTTTCTACTAATATTCCCTTTAGCTGGCCTGGAGGAAATATTTTTTTAAAAAACTGTCTAGCTAAATCCCATTTGTTCTGCAAAGGAGGATGAAGTAAATCTGTTCTGTCTCTCATTTGTCTAATAATACCTGATTGTTTTGCGACAATCTGTATTCACCCTGACTCCTTCACCTGTAAATTACCCCAATTTAGTTCCCCTTGTCTCAGGTATTTACTAAGGTTATAAATGCCTTCGCAGTTTTGAACTTGTGCCAGGTATCTGGACCAGGAAGGATCATGCAAAAGTAAGTCCATGATCATCAAAGTAGACAGAATTGGCAGCTTTACCCACAGAGTGTATACAGTGTATCTGTATACAGAAGAGTGCATATACAAGAGAGTGTGGGTCATGGGCTGTCAAAACTTTTATTTCATAATTTTGTAGGAYATGAAGTGAACATTTACTGCCTGGGATAGTAGAGGACTGCAAAGAAGTCCCTCACTGAAAAAAGTTGTGGGTTATTGTTAGGGGTTGATTTCATTAACAGATTCTTAAATTACATTGTTGTCACACTGGCACRTTTTTTTCTTCAAATACTGGTAACTAAAACATGCTTTCTTTTCTGTCTTTTTTTTAACAAAGAAAGCAGGGGATAACAATTTTAGATGCTGTGAAATCTAGGTGCACACAGCAAGAAATTGTAGCCTTTGTAATAATTTCAGTGAAGTACTTTGGTTGTCAGAGTTCTCAAGAGCCCTGTTCCTCCCTCTCCTGACAGTGGCAAATTTAAAGTATTGACAGACACAGAAAGACAGACTTTAATCTCCTCGTTTTCTCTTCACACTGAGGGCTTTCTTGGGTCCACCCCTGGAGGAAGGTACTTGCAGTATCAACAAAATTCTGTTAAGGATTCAGGTATCACTATTGGTATGTTAAAAAATTCACTGCATGGTGGTGCTTTTTTTTATGCTTGAATTTTTCTCAAGATAGGTGGCATCCACTTAATAAAACTGATAGACAAAAAAAAATCAAGGAAAATGTCGGATGGAGCAATATGACACATGCAAAACTGATGTCTCTGTTATCTCTGAACAGAGAGATCTAGGTGGAGCTCAGGAAAGCAAGGAGAGTTTATCAACTGAACAAGAAGAGGCAGCCAGCTCAGGAGAACCACAAGGATGTTATGACATTATGCAGAAAGAAAATTAGAAGGGCCAAAGCCCAGCTAGGAYATAATCTGTCTATTGCCACAAAAGRCAATAAAAAATGTTTCAGTAAACATTCACACCAAAAGGAAAGCTAAAAAGAATCTCCATCCTTAACTGGATGCTGTGGGGAAACATAGTGRCAAATAATGAAGAAAAGGCTGAGGTACTTAACTGCTTTCTTTGCCTCAGTCTTCAACATGTTGTTCTGTGAGAACCAGACTCTTGAGCTCAAGACAGGGGTAGGGAGCAGAGTGAAGCCCCCACAACCCAAGAGTAAATGATCAGCAACCTGCTACACCACTTAGACATACACAAGTCTATGGGACTRGGTGGGATCCACCCAYGGGTACTGAGGGAGCTGGAGGAAGAGCTTGTTGAGCCATGTTSCATCATTTACCAGCAGTTTACTTAACTTGGGAGGTTCCAAGTTCAATGGAGGTTGAAAAATGTTACACCCATTTGCAAGGTGGGTCAAAATATGAACTCAGGGAACTACAGGCCTGTCAGACTGAGTGCCAGGGAAAGCGGCACTTTCCCTCAGTGCCAAGGAAAGTCATGGAGCAGATCACCCCAACTGTCATCAAACAGCATGTGAAGTACAGTGCCGCAGCCATAGTACAAGGCCCAGCCAGCAGGGGTTTGTGAAAGGCAGGTGCTGCTCGACCAACAGGATCTCCTTCTGTGACAAGGTGCAAACTTAGTGGATAAGGAAAAGGTTGTTTATTTTGTCTGCCTGGACCTTTGATGGCATTTTACACAACATTCCCCTTGAAAAACTGGGTTTCTATGGTTTGGACAAACACGCTGTTCACTGGGTAAAAAGCCTTCTGGAAGTCTGGGCTTAGAGTGGTAATGGATGTAATTACATCCAGCTGGGAGCTGGTCATCAGTAGCGTTCCCCAGGGCTCAGTACTGGGGCCASTTCTGTTCAATAATTTCACTGATGACCTGGACAACAGGATCTAACAAACCATCAGTCAGTTTGCAAAGAACACCAAGCTGGGTAGGGGTGYTGATCTGCTGGAGGGCAGGAAGGCTCTGCAGAGGGATCTGGACAGGCTGGATCATGGGCCAAGGCCAATGGTGTGAGGTTCAACAAGGCCCAGWGCTGRGTCCTGCCCTTGGGTCACAACAAGSCCAGGCAGTGCCACAGGCTGGGGCAGAGTGGCTGGAAAGCTGCCCACAGSAAAAGGACCTGGSGGTGCTGGTGMCAGCAGCTGAACATGAGCCAGGGAGTGCCCAGGTGGCCAAGAAGGCCAATGGCATCCTGGCCTGTACCAGCAATGGTGTGGSCAGCAGGAGCAGGGCAGGGATTGTCCCCCTGTACTCAGCACTGGTGAGACCACACCTCAAATCCTGTATTCTGTTTTGGGCCCCTCTTTCCAAGAAGGACATTGCAGTGCTGGAGGGAGACCAGAGCAGGAAAATGGAGCTGGTGAATGGTCAGAAGCACAAGTCCTGTCAGGAGTAGCTGAGGGGGTGTTTAGCCTGAAGAAAATGAGGCTCAGGGGTGACCTTATTACTCTCTCCAGTTGCTGGACAGAAGGGTGTAGGCCAGGTGCGAGTTGGCCTCTTGTCCCAGGCAACAAATGCTGCCTTGTGAGACAYTGCCTGAGATGTGAGAAAATGGCCTCAGCTTGCCCTAGGAAAGGTTTAGATTGGAAATCAGAAAAAATTTCATTGAAAGGGTTATCAAGCACTGGCAGAGGCTGCCCCAGGAAGAGGTTGAGTCAACAGCCCTGGCTGCAGTCAAAAGACATGCAGAGGTGGCACTTATGGATATGGTTTAGTGGTGGCCTCAGCAGTATAAGGTTAATGGTTGAACTCAATGATTTTAAGGGTCTTTTCTTAATTATATGATTCTGCAAAAATTCATTTCCCATTCCTGCTTTTGACAGCTGTAATCTGAATGTCTTAACCAGAACTAATGTATACTTTTCCAAGAAGATGCTTTCTGGATCTTATCAGAAAATTAGCAAATTGTGGTTCTGCAAAAAATCCTCATGAACTCATGAATAYAGGATCAATTGTTCTTCCAAACACATCTCATTTCATCAACACTTCAGATGCTCTTGCTTTTAAGGAATAATTACAGCAGCATTCCATAAGCTACCACATTAAAACAATGTTAAAACAATGTAAATACATTTTGGGTTGTGGACATGACTACCCATAGACCAACTTTACCTTCTCAATGGATAACACCAACCTTTATACACTTGTAAGTCAACTAAAACACAGTGTGGCTATGTCACGGCAGCAATTGCAGTAATTTTTGTTCACCTAGTTTTCTTGATAACTACAGGGTGAATCCATGACATCAAAGAATTCYCTGTAAACGCCTCACTAAAGGACCAGGGCACTTAAGGGGGCAAGTGCCTGGAAGGATGTTTATTATTTCAGGATGTGTGTGCTCACCTCTCCTGTAACGAGACCCTTCAACAGACTGAAAGCATGCTTCACTCCGCCATTATCTCTTTTCTTCCTTGCAATCAATATAATATGGTGGTATCTATCTCCCCCCAGACATTTATACTGCAAAGCCTCCCTGTTCTTCTGTGATTTTAGTAAGGTAAATCTTTTACATATATGTATACAAGGCATATTAGCAGCCACAATATAAACAGAAACAAATAAATCTTCTAGCTATATACCAAGAGTAATAATTCCTAGCAAAATGCCAAGATATGCCAGAGACATAGCTATTAAGTATCAAAAAACCAGCAAAACAAAACAAAACAAACACCAAAACAAAAAAACAAACATAAACAAACAAACAAACACACACCCCCAACCCCCCCCAAAAGAAAACCCAAACAAAACAACCCAAAAAACACCAGAATTGTGGGATACCCTCCCTAAATGATCAGACCAAAGAACTGAAAAACTTCTGATGCATAATCTGTGAACTGACATCTGATCTACTGGTCAGAACAGCACTGTTCGGGTGCTGTGCTAGGGGCTGTTTGACAAGTTATGGAGCATTAATACTTCCAGAAGTACCAAGTGGCACACACACATGCTGTCCGCTGGTATCAGTTGCTCAGGACTGCAGCATATGTACTCCCTAGTTGTGTGCATGCAACATTAAACTAACTGCCAGAGTTGTCATCTAGGAAGTTGTCCTTTAAGATATTGTCTACTGTCCCCCTTACTGTATTCTTCCCATGAATAATAACAAGAGGAATTTGTCCCACTGCTGCTTCCAGGAAGAGATTGTACCTATACGTTTCTTTACACCTCTATACCTTCTGGGTTGAAGAAAAATGGATTGATTAGCATATCTGACAGCTGACTCACAGGTTTAAACCCTGTAATTGAGGAGTGATTAGTCAAAGAAATCAGGTGTAACACCCAAGCAATAAATAATGCTGAAATTTAAAAATCCAAATATGTGTCTATTGTTGACACACTTAATGACTCCCCACCTCATATATTTAGTAAATGCTAACACAAACCAAGAAAAAAAAATACGAGAACAATGTATACGTTGATTTGGTTGTTATTGAATGCAACCAGTTTCATGAGGCTTCAAGACTGAACTKTCTCTACTCCCTATTTTCCTCCTTAAAAATAAATCACTGTGTCTGAACATTGGAATTCTGGTCTATTGTGAGCTGAGCTGAAATTATGTAGTGGATTCTGCACATACTGGAAGAGCAGAAAGTAGCATGAACACCTGAAATGCACATTGCTTGAATTAGTACGTTATACTCTGAGAAGAAGAAAAAGCTCATTTTTTTCAGTTCCAGAAACTGCTGCAGGTATATTATCTAATGAAAACACAAGATTTCTCTAAGGAATGTGAAATTCTTTTGGTGTTTCCATCAAACAATTGTATGTTGTTCATCCACTATCTGAGAAGCACTGAGGCATATCCAGATCTGATTGTATTTATTCTGAGGCTCCACATCAGACTCCCCCACTAGGACAACAAGCAGTTCCTCATCTTTCCCTTACCATATCCTTGATGCAAGCATTTACAAAAGGGGTTTCTAMTAACAATACAGCCATATTTACTTAGTATCTTGATCCTAAATCMGAATGTCTTTGATCATTAATGGTGACTTTTGCAGCGTTTTGCATAAATTTTCAAAGACATGTAAGAGAGATTTGCTGACTGACTTCTATTCAGATCACTGGTAGGTTAAACAACTCAATCCCCAAACACTAATCTGAAATGCATCCTTTCAAATACCATATTTTCAAAAGATGGCAGACTTTTCAGTAACTAAGAAGCTCCTAAGAACAACAGTATCATTTCCACTAATATATCTGTCAGTTAATGCTMCTTTCAGGAAAATATTAGGTCTGCAGGAAGCAAAAGAGCTCAAAAACTTTCACAGGAGAAAAATGTGGAGYGCTCCTAGGAGTTACATGTATCCCTTGAACTGCAAAGCCAGTATCCTCTGGCACCACCCTGTAAGCCAGGCTCTTCCCCTCTACATACCAAACAGGACTAAGTGAAAAGTGGTCTTGCAACAAACAGCACTTCTGTGTATCAGTAGTCCCTGAAGGCTTTAACTTTCAGAAGTTARTAGGAGGTACACCAAAAGCACTGGCTTAGCACAGAAAAGACTGAGAGGATCATGAAGGTAAACGAGGATCAGAGTCACATCACGAGAAAGATGTCAAAGGGCACTCGATGAACACCACAAAGCTTAACATCCAATGTRTTCATTGCAAACATGGAGGGAAACTGAATCTTTCTCCAACTCCAAATTTTGCTCATTCGTGCCAAGTGCACAATGTGGTCTTTAACAGTTATGAGAGCCATGGTAGTTTATGTAAGTGCATAAGGGAAATCAAAATCTCAGTTGCTTCTTGAAAATGTAATAAACTATACTACATATAGATAAACTACTATCTTCTCCCTGATGATTTTTATCATTAATAATGTAATCTCACGAACTAAATATCAGGAAGAGTAAATAAGTTGTTAGAACAGATTCTTGAGAGCTCTTCTTCACATTACAGCAGAAGTTTGCTATTCTGCAAGGAATTTTTACAAGTTATCTCTAAGTGACAGAGAAGGATATATGGAATTCCCTCTTTCACATCCTTCATTAAATACATATTTCCTATTTAATTAAAAGATTTTCTAAGATTACTCTTGATTCATTTGGTCAAATGACAGACTAATAAGAACAACTGAAGTCTGGAAGCCCACTAGAAAATAATCAGTCTCAGCACTTAAAGCAACAAACATGAACTGAATATTAAGGCATTATTTTCTCAAGGTCAAAAGAAGTAGTTCAAGAGGTTCCAACTCTTTAATTTAAAAAAGAAAACCAATCAAATTCCACAAAAACCCACCCCAAAACCAAAAAAACAACCAGAATGAATCTGAGGAAGTACTTACTACAATGTCTTCAGGAAAAGTATCCAGACTGAAGGAGCCATCATCAAACATGACTTCATAGAAAAGCTGAGATGTCACTCCTATGACTCKGCAACTATAGTATCGTGTATTTCTGTGTTTCGTGATGACTGTCTGCCCAACTGCAATGGTTTTCCCACTTACTTTAGCTCTCTTGAAAAAAAAGAAGAATTTAAAAGAAAAAAAATTAAAATACCAGCTTACTCATAAAAAAATTTATCCATGTAAGAACAGGGTTAATAACAGCTTTTATTCAAGATAAAAACTTCAARTTAATTTAATTCAATCGTGTTAACATAGTTTCTTTTACATACAAAATTTCTCCACTTTGTGGGAAAACAAATGAAGAACACCAGATCAAAGCATGTTTCTGCAATTGATGTCTTAAAACTACTCTGCATTACATCAACAATATTTAATTAGAAAAATCTGTAATTTATATTTGTAGGATAATTTGTAGAATTTTCCTGAAGACAYAAGATGTGATGAACCAAGAATATGGTTGTGATTTTTTTAAATGATGAGMTTTTGAAGTACTAGATTTCTGTATTATTCTACATAATAGAATGAAATTTGCCCAGTGAGATGCAATAACTAAACACATATCCAGCTTTTGCCAGAGCTGTCTACAGCAGTGTATCTGAGCAACTTTTTAATTCACGTTGCGCAGAACTTTTGCTTTCAAGCTTTAAACAGCACTGATCACTCTTCACCTGTTATTTACATATTATCTCAGTAACAATACCTTTTTTTTTTCACTTTTGCTTTTAATTCTCCAGTGCTAATTATATCAATCAGAAAACTAGCAGGGTTGTTAAACTATGCAAAAATTCTACATCAACAACTACTTGATGGATTCTTTTTATATTTATATTCTGTAAATATAAAAACAATGGAACCWTGCAGGAAGACAATCACTAAGAAGCTCACACCATGCAGTCAACTGCAACATCTCAGCTCCCAACTGTTATATCCCTACAGACCTTCCACTTTAAAAGCAACTTTCTTCACCAGAAAATATAAAATCAGTATCTTCTCATTCAAGTAACACACAGAAGGCATTTCTTTCTTATGAGATTGCCTATTCAATATCTCACAAAGGTGCATTGTTTTTATGCAAAGGGGAGCTCTTGAGGGTTTGGCTACACCTGAAGAGTTGAACATTTCTAGCTATGTAAGATACATGTGCAGTGGAATATCAAAAAATGAAATATTTTTTATAGAAATGTTTATATAAACTGTACAAGAATACTTTTATATGCAATCCACACTAAGGTAATCATCAAATTTCCTAGCACTGCTTTTGAAACCTTTGAAGGCAGCAAGTTCTTCAGTCTATGTAAATGTCTTAAAATTGTCTTTCGAAAACCAGAAAAATCATATAGCTGTAGGATTTTTATCAGTAGAATCAAAGAGACTAAGAAACARCATCAGTTCTTTTAGTTAGATTTCAAGTATTAGCGGTAAAGTCAATGCTTTGGCATAATAGGAAAAGCCCACCCTAAATGCGAAGACATCTGGTTTTGCGCTGACTACTTGTCACTATTGGGCTGCTTTCTTGGAACAATTTATGGGATTTATAATTTTTAAACCTCTCTGCTCCTGAAGRCTAAGGGCTTACCCATTTTTATAGGCAATGCACTAAATCTCTGTGTGTCAGAGCTCTACCTGTCACAGATATTTAGCAGAATTTAGTAGTGGTCCCCTCAGAGAGTAAAACACAATGACGTTCCTAAAGCAATTCCAAGTATACCTAGAAATAATGTTCTGAGCATACTCACAAATTATTTAATCATTACATGTATAATAAAATTATTTCTTTTTTAACTGTCTACAGATAGACTGAGTATAAAAATTTACTTCATCAATAGCAGTTGACTGATATTATTATAGAAGCAATAAAATGTCTGCATGCATGTTTTATCCAATCCTGAAACATATGTAAACATACATGTTAATTTATCTTTCAATTTTTTATTTTATCCTATTCAGCTTTTGGTAGGGGCAGAGGTGGATCATATGTAAACTAGAGATTAGTAATTAATTTATTTCTRTGAGATAATAGAAAAAGTGTTTTATACTACAGAAACCCAAGGAGATATTGCTCTATTAGAATGTTTAAATCTTCTCTGAAAGAAGATGTAACTCCTCAGAGAAGATGGAGGGCAAATTACAATATTTTAAGAGACAATACAGATTCATTTAATGATAAAATTTTCAGAGAAGMAAAAATAATAAAACCCAGAAATGCATTCTAGCTCAAGGAGATTATTTTTAGTAGGTTATCTTCATAGGATTCTTAATTTATTTCACAGAAAAACATATTCACAAGTACACTCTGTAATTGATTGTATGTCCCAGAAAACATTTCCTGACAGAAAATCTYAAGAATTTATTGATGTTAAGAATGTCATTTTTGATCAGAAAGGACAGCTGTTATGGAAGGCAGTCTATCAGATTAAAGAAACAGCTGTGGTAGTTACCAGATTATTGAGAAAGCTGTAGTTTAAAAAGCATGATTTTCTTTAATGGTACCAAAGCCAAGAATGAACTAAAATAGTGGCAGAAATACAGAAATCAACCAGATAGAAAGAAAGATAATCTCCCCTTCTGTATGCAAACTTCAAAATTATAAAAGGGAAAATTACTTTCCCCTTCATTTTCTGTATGGCAGGAAACAAAAACCTTAAATCCGTAAACTGCGTGAATGTGAATTCATAGTARCTATCATGAAGTAGGTATCTGATGTACATCTAAGTACATAGAAACTTTCTCAGGCTACAGTTTTTAAATGGGGGATCCTAAAAGATCTAAGACTTATTCCATACAGGAACTTAAATCTCATGTCATCATTTACTCCTTGCAATTCCAATTTCAGCATAGAAATTATGCATGACATTTTAAAAACAATCCAGTTTCAGTTTTTTGAATAACATGTCTTTCTGAAGGCATGGCTTAGTCTTTCTGAGATGTTTGGGGCCTGGCAGTAGTTAGCAGCGACAAACAATGACACTGCCTCACTAAGGTATTCAACAGAAAAAGGAACTACAGCTTGCATTGGACAGCATCCCTTCATTCCCTGTATGTTATGGAGGCTGATAACAGAAGAAGGTCATTTTATGTAGCTCCAAAAACAGCAGGAGCAGGTACTTGCACCTCCTGTCTTTGCCTCTTCCAAAGATAGTTTTTCYTTCAAATGTTACTGGGGCTGTCTAAGTAGCCCCTTCTGCTCTCAGTTTCCAAAGGAAATGGCTGTTAGTATAGGTTTGCCTCCAGCTGGCTTTCTCTGATCTGAAGGGCTTATGTGGATCTTCTGGGGTTGGGTTTGGCTTTTTTTTTTTTTTTTGTTAGAATAGTCACATACAACTCCTTTTTCTCATTTTCTTGTTTATAAATGAGTTCTTTTAATCAAAACAAATCCATCTGCAGCACCTATTCTCAAATGTACTTCATGTGTTCTTGCAGTTTTGATGACAAAAATGTGTGAGGGATATGCTTCATGCCCAGAGACAAGCACAGTCAAGGAGATAAAAGGAAAAAAAAAAATCCAAACCACAACCTGTAAGTGGCAAATCACAGAGCCTTCCTTGCACAGTGACAGTTCAATTTACATAAAAATAATATGGGCAATGACAGCAATAATCCAAAACACTCCATATAGAAAAATGGCTCTGCTAGCAAATTTTTGCGTTGTTTCTAAAGCTATACCTTYAGCAAATATAAGAGGCAGGCTTAGTTTTCAGTCCATGAACATGGAAACATATTTTTGAAAAGTCATATCAACATTTAAAAGCTCCAGTTCTTAATACTTTTGTATTTACTTCATTTGGCAGCACCAGATAAATTCAAGGATTATTGCTTCTCCTTTCGATTTTCTCTTTGATGATGTTTTTTCAGAAGACCCCACCAGTGTTTTCAATGACTGACAACTCTAAAATATGAAGACAATACAGAATCTGATCCCCACTGAAAAAGACTCTTGAAAGTATGCTGAAAAATTTTGCTTGAGTTCACAGGCACAAATAAGTTGGATATTTTATTTTATCACTACAATACGTTCTTGCCCAAGGTGAAGAGATAAGCTAATAATAATAATACACATTTATCTTTTTAGGTAGGTCTTTTTTGTTGAGCACCCTCACTGATTTACATATTAAAATATCACTATAGGTATATGTCACAATTTTCCTAGTGCTCAGAAGTCATTCTTTGATTGTTAAGGTTTTGGGTTTTGATTTTTTTTTTTAAACTTGAAGAAAACAGCAAACACTGAGTCAGTACAAAGGTAGTCACTGAGCATTTAGATACAATAGAGTCTATATTTTTAAAAATTTAATTTTTTTCTTGAAATTAGGAGAAATAATAGTATCCTTGCTTTATGRACAATGTTTTCTGCTAAATACCAGAAGATATTTTTTTGATACTGACAAGATAATCTATTTGACTCCTGTAAAAATTTGCTAAATGTACATTTCAGTCTGCATGATTCCCTGTTCTGCTTCTAAGCAAGGGAACTGAAACAACAGGCAAAAAAAAAAGTTGATTAGAAATAAGATACATTGCTATGCCTAATGGTGAAGAGCAATGTTATTTCTGCATGAAGGAATAGCTAAYAGCTAAGAAAAGCGTAACAAGAAAACCAATGGTGAGAAAACTTCTGAAGGCTTAAAGATGTGATTAGATTAATTATCTAAAAGACAGAGTAAAAAACCAAGCATTTAAAAACATATGGTAATCTCCCTTGTCTCAGGAGTAAGCTAAGAATTTTACAGAAAAACATTCCTTAACAAAATATCTGCTCTTTCCAAATTTTGGCCCAATTGAAAACACAAAAGCATAACCTTTATTTCTCTTTCGCAAAACCTGACTTTTAACTGAGTGCTGGGGGGAAAAAAGGTAATAATAGGAATCTTT
This sequence comes from Alauda arvensis, assembly GCA_902810485.1. Classification (NCBI taxonomy): domain Eukaryota; kingdom Metazoa; phylum Chordata; class Aves; order Passeriformes; family Alaudidae; genus Alauda; species Alauda arvensis. The sequence continues at coordinate 822,539 of CADDXX010000311.1, read as the reverse complement.
TCCAAAAAGTTAACAGCGAGTTTCAGGAAAGGATGTAACAGTCTCATTCCAAGACACTTTCAATGTCCTTCACACAACCTCTTAAACAACAGACACACAAAATCTTGGTTTTTTCCATAATTAATGTGGTTTCTTTTCTTCTACGCCACCTAATATAGGTCAAGAAAATCACTAAGAAAGCATGGAATTTACGGGACTGATGCAAATCCCACTCCCGCGATTATAAAGACTTGTCCCAAAAAGATACCAGAAAACACTTGGGAAATGGTGGCCCAATTTTTATTGGCCATGAATTTAATCCAGTAATTTTCAACTAATGATAATGTTTTCAAAATCCCCAAGCAGAATATCTTATGTTGCCTGTACAGATAGAAGTTTGTTTGTTTTTCAAACCAAACTAATTTTCTTGGAAAATGTTTGAAGAAATTAAAACCACATAAAGTGTGTTGGTTTAATGTGTTCATTCATTTTAGGAAAAAAATACTGTAAAACTTAAAAATTCTATGGAAAACTTAAACAGGGATAAACAATATGTCTCCCTTTTCAAAAATCACCTGCAGATTGAACGCTCAGGACTATTTAGTTGGGAGGCATTACAATTTAGTACATTTGGAAGAAAATCCTACTCTTCAGTAGTCATCTTAAGTCTTGTCATTTAAACCAAGGATTCACTGTTTTTGAAAGAACAGACATTACCTGGGTTTATGTCTTTCATTTCTAATGTGTAAAGGAGGGAAAAAAAAATTGCAATTTGACTAACTTACCAAGCTCTTTTTTTAATAAGACTATGTTAAGTCCTTCTGGTTTGCTAGGAAGCAAAATACAGYTTTAAAAGTCCAAGATGAATAGCAAAAGTTCTTTCTTAACTGAGCTACTAACCATTCATTCAAGTAAAAGACATCAAACTAATTCTTCATTGTGTCTCATCTAAAATTAAAGGCTCCTCCTCAGCACAGAATAGAAATAAAAAGGCAGTCATAACATGAATTTTCATGGCATGCCAKTGTTACTTTGCCAGATGACAGAATAATTATCATTGGGTATTTTCATGAGAATCTTTTGCTGCAGAACAAAGATTTTACATATACACCACATCCATTATCTCACAGGATCTGTGAGTATTTGCAAGATATTGTGATCTGAGTATTTATAATACACTTCAGGTTAACAAAACAGAGAACCAGAGATTTGTTCTGGCTGTCAAAACAATATACTCAAACGAGGACTTTAAATTAAAAAACGTGTTAGCTTATCAGGTATCACTTCTCCCAGGTAACAGCATACAGAAAAACCTTCATGCTATAAAAGATTGCTGTGCATGAAAATATTAYAGACAGAACTATGATAATACATAGTGTGGATCCTCTCCAGCATTTTCTCTGGAAACATACTTTAATTCTGCACTTCCAGTTCTTAACAAATATGAAAACATATTCCTTACCACATTTTGGTTGATCTTGTGCCTAAAACATGTGATGTAGACAACATATGGCCAGTCATCAGGTTCCATCAGCACTCCTGCAGCATGGGCACARGTAACATGGAAGGATGCTGGGCAGCGGCCGTAGGAACACTGAATGCAGGCACCAGAGATYTTCTTAACTCTCTGCCTGCAGAAGATACATTTCTGTAGGAGCAAAATAAACAGAATATTTTCTGTATTACTCCATCTTCAAAGATTCCTGCAAGTAACTCAAGACCAAAAAGTAGTTTGTGATCCAATTATTACATTTTTCACCTTACAATATGCACAATGAAAGGAACAGCATTTATTAATTACAAGGAAACAGTAATATAATTAATACACTGCATTTCTGCCTTTTTCTATAAATGTGAAGACTATCAGTTCCAATGCTATATGGCAAGAAAACAAATAGCTAGCTAGCTAGATAGCTATTTAAAATTTTAATTTTAAATGTTAAACCTACTCCTCCTAAAATTGGTAAATCAACAACCCTCTATGTGATTTGAAAAAAAACGAAGAGCATACTCAAAAATAAAGAGAACAGGCTTGACTGAAATGTCAGGCTAAACAGGACTTCCATATATCATTCAACTTAGTTCCCTACTATGAAGCTGGACTAAATATGTATGTAGACAGTCTTTGTAAAATGGCTAATCTAATGCATTCAGGAAACAGTTTCTACAACATCCTCAGAGGGCCTGTAGATAAATCTCCTCTAAATTAGAGACATCTTTCTTTATCTGTGCATAATTCTACAGCTGAAGGCTGTTTCTAAGACCATTTTTGGTTTTTAGCCTGGTTTTCATTTGTTGAGTATTTAATAAAATGTCAGCAGTAGGCTGCATTTCCTCATTTCATGTACTCCAGTATCATGTCAACATCCTTACTGGTATCAAGACACACTTTTTTTCCTTTTGCCAAAAAGAAGACTRAATCAATATAATGTCACTGTTTTTTGTAAGCGACAAATAATGAGTCAGTAGGGAAAGAAGACAAAGGGATATAAGCTAGGTTAACTACATCTAGGGAATAAGTTCTAATATAGTAAAAAAAGACAATAAAAGATGAGCTGTACCTTGCCACCATAAGGCATTAACATGCACACTAGATAGAATAATTACTTCAGTAACTTCTGCGGACAACTGTTTTATATCACATAYGAGAATTATCCTTTGATAGCTCTCATCATGGCTACCAAAAATGCAAATGTTATTGATGATCACAAAATTATCTCAGCTATTATAAACAGATTTTTTGCAATGACACAAGCCAATTAATTCAATAAAACATACTCYTGGAATACTGCTTACTTCCATTTCTTCTAAATTTGCTGCCCACCAATTTGTTAAACACACTGATTTGCCTATGTTGAGAACACAAATAAAAATAATTTTGATGTATTTTTTTCTGCATGATTAATAATTCTAAGTGTTCATTATTAATTCACACCTGATCCTTATTCGGAGGTGATCAAAAAACTTTGTTCTCCATTGTTTCTTGATTTTCATATTCTTCATAAAACTGGGAGAATTTTTATTGTATAATTCAGTACTTAAATAGTTTCAGTGGCTTCTGTGACAGAAGTTTGTGACAGAAATAATACTTTTGGTAAGGTTTAACCCTGTCAAGCTCATTGGTCCTAGTTCCTGTATCACCCTTAACTCTTCAAGTTCTTCCTTCATGTTCACCCTTTGAAAGCAAACTGCCTTCATGGCTTTGCACAAGCAGAAATTAAGAGTGCTGCCTAGCATTTGAACTTAGGGAAAAATTTCTGCTATCACTCACTAAAAGGACCAGAATTCAGCTCATTCTACTGTAGCACCGTCAGGTTTAACGGATTAGTAAGATTATTTTGCCATCAAAAGAAATGTTTCAAAGACTTTGCTCATGTGCTGACATCTTGTTGCGCATTTGCATTCATGTGCACAAGATAATTTTCAGGTAAGCGGAGTAACTGTTTTCCAAGGGAGCTTAGAGATTTCTTTTATAAATACATATTGAGGACATACTAAGTATGTTCTAGGTAGAAAATACAGTTGAAATCTAGTATGTGTAACATCTACATACTGAGTTCATGCAAGTAACAGAGCTCCTCTTGAATGCTTTTTCAAACAGGTATACACAACCTCACCAATCGCATTAATGGAAGAAGACAGACCAAAGCACTTACGAGTATTAATAAAACCCAAAACAAAGAAAAAAAAAAACCAACCAAAAAACCCAAACAACCAACCAAAAAACCCCCAAACCATGACCACACACAAAAAAGCCCCGCAGCTGTTCTGAAATAAACACCCCAAACACCCCAAAAACACAGTTCAAACAAAATGCAGAGAATGAGGGAAAGCAATAAAGTAAAGTACAGCTCAACTAACACTTACTGAAGAAGTTTTAACATTACAGCAGAAATGTTGCTCCCCCTTAAATTAYTGGCTGCACATGCACAAGGGAGCAAATATGTGAACATTACAATGTGGCTTTAAGTTTCTCCTGTATCTTACTAAATTATTATAAAACCTTGGGAGATGAAAAAATCTAAAATTACGCTGAGTAAAACTTCAGAAAAAAAAAATGAACTTACAACTGTATATATGTACAACTGTTCTTTTACATTAATATTTTAAGGTTTATTACCTGCCAGAAGTAGCAAACCTGAGAAAAGTAACAGCAATATGAAGACAGCAAGAAATGCTGAAAGGGAATGTAATTAGGAAAACTGAAAATGTGGCAAGTTAAATGGTACGTGCCCAAATCCTCAGAAATTAGAGTAAAACTTCATCCCTCTCTGTAAGAGAGGCTGACTTATCTGTTCTCTTACAGCACAGGTTAATTTAATGAGAACGTGTCTAACAAATTAACAAACAGCATGAGAAAACATTTCTCACAATGCTTCTCAGAGTTTCAACTTGAAAGTACTGAAAATAATTATTAAAAACCAACATATTCTATAGTCCAATTACTATTCACTATATTCTTACTTCAGTAATGTTGGTCTAAAATTAATGTCATTTTGATGAAGAGTATATAGTTGCTTCAAATTTACTCTTATATAAAAGTAACACTGCTTGGTCATCGGTACTTCTGTGAATGAAGACCTAAGTTTGCATGACAGAAGTGAAAGAATTCCCAGTTTAACCATGTAATAAATCCATCCCACTGCCACATACAAGATAATTGTTACATCTGTTAACTCCAAACCCACATTAATTTTTTGTGCTACAGTCATACACTCTTATGGTATCAAAAGGATTAAATCAYGGATATGAACAGGCAGAAAAATATTACTGTACGTGCAGGAAAACAAAAAACTTCCAATTTCTCCCTGTGCTTAAGGAATACCAGAAAAACTGTGAAAACCATTCTTCTTTCAAGAATGCAGGAAAATAATCAAGATTTGCAAAAAAGAAATATGTTTCTTATTTTATATAAGATGCTGTGTCCTTTATACAAGCATGACACTGAGAAGGAAGGTGCAGATGTATCTCAGCTTTACAGTGACCCTTAAACAGAGGCATGAATTTTGAAAACATAAAAGTCCAACGTTCAAGCAAACTACAGCTTGCATAACTGTATCAGGCAACATGGCCCAATTCAGATGTAAGAGAAAAAACCCCTTCGTATTTGAAACTATACATCAAATAGTAAATCCACTTAATTGATAAATAAAACCAGGACACATAAAATAAAAGCAGAGCAAGCTATAAAAAAATCTGTTTTGCATAGACTTTTGGAACATTACWTATCGTGTATTAGCTATAAGTCGTAAATTGCACTGTGCTGTGTCTGGCCCATACTGGCAATTCTTCCCCACCCTGGCTTGTGAAAAATAATGTAATTCTTATACTCTCACTTGGGGTTTTAGAACATATGAATTTCAATTTTTTTCCAGCTTTTTTCATATGTTAGTATTATTCATTATAGTGTGGTGATACACAAAGGAAAAAAAGGGCAGATGATGGAAACGTGGGGAAAAAAACCAAAAACAAACTATTAAAACAGCYTCACTGAAAGCAAGCAAAGGAAAAAGGAGTGAGAATTTCAAAAGAAAGGGAACTACTGGCTGTGAAGACTGAGCTTTGACTCTTCTCCCAAMACTGCCCTGAAGTCTTCCTTTTGTGAGTTTGTAAAATGAAGGAATCTTATAGAATGGAACCAATCCCAAACTATTCCTGCAAAAGAAAAGGTCCAAACACCTCTCTGCCAGGGCAAACCGTGCATTTAGGTATGTAAGTTTGGTACTTGTGAAACGAACCAACGTGACATACCATGAACACRTATCTTAAATACAATAATGCTAATTCAATGCCCAAATGACAGTTTTTCAGTAGCTTGAAACTACAGCTGTTCCTACCAGCTACAGCAATTCTAGACAGCTARGAAGAATGTAATTTTGATTTAATGATTGCTAGATATTAGTGCAAAGCAGAGACTGAGGGGAAAATAGCTGAGGATCAATCTTTATCAGAGATCCAGATGAAAAATGAATTGGAGAATAAATAAAATTGTTTATATAACTGGAGATTAAGAACATAGGACAGAACAATGTACTGCAATTTTCTAGATTGTGAAATGACCTCTTTTTGCCCCTCGAAAGAAAAATATTCTGCTGCAAATGAATTTCATCATCACAGAATAGCTCTTTAATGTTAATAGTCTGCAAATCTATAAATAGAATAGATTTTAAAAAACGAGTTTGAGGAAACTGGATGTCAGCATTTTGCAAAAGACAGCCCACTGGTAACTTTTATAATAATTTTTATGCATCCTTATTTAAAGATTTAGAAATTGCTTCCCTCAAAAGGAGTGGTATTTGCAAATAAAATTCCAGTCTCTAAAAGGATCATGAATTAATCACAGTAGCAGTGTTTTCTGATGGAAGGATTTATGAAAATAAACACAAGCTGAGGTCACAGCAAAAAGCCACAGATGGATTTTAGGAAACAATTTTAAGTATTGATTTCTCCCCGAAATTATGTCTTGGCAATCTGAGTGACTTAAGTGAAGGAGTTCACTGTAATAAAGCATTAAATGCAACAAAAAGAAGCTATTTCAAGAGAGCCTCTAAAAATTATTAGATTTCCAAATATTACTAAAAATCATTCCATAGGAGTTCTGCTAGTGCTGCTGCAGATGCTAGTAACTACTAGTCAGTAACTGATTTGTATATTCTCACCCCTGTTTATGTTTTTCTGCCCTCTAGGTATCATTTGAAATACTGACAGAGACACCACTATAAAATTAGGAAAATTAATGAAAAATCACCTCTATTTTTTCTATAATGGCTGCTTTATCATATCCTCATTTTGTAATGAACCTATTTTGCTTCAGAATTTACATCACCAGACAAGCAATATTGCTACTACGTATGACCACACCCTAGATATGAAAAGTCAGCCCTACTGTAATAGTACCCATAGATACAAATAGGTTTTTACCAGAGCAAAGATTTTACAGAGAATATTGGCAGAAGGAKGTTCACAAGCTTATCAGCTGTTATAACCCGAGACTTACAGCATAAAATTCACAGTGAAACTAATCTTTTCCTTCTCCATTCCAAAGCCAGAACACGGAATAAAAGTGACAAAGATTACAGCAAGAGTTGACAGCAAGGTACTGGCACAAAGATTTGTTAACAATGCATAACACAGTCAGAAGATGCATACTATGAAGGCATTTGACACATTATCTGCAGATCAGTGAACAAATGTTGTCTGCACAACCATCTTTTAGAATACAAAGTCAGCACTTAATTTTGGCAGAGAGCATGGTATGTTTCTATGGAAACAAACTCATTATTGTTTTTACATTTTATGTTTCCTTTTATTCCTGATTAATTTAAACCAAGATGAGTATTTGAGCTACGAAACTGACAGCATCAGAGCATGTGAAAAAAGAGTTTGTTAGATGATATATTCTACTTCATTGTTCAGCATGTTCAGGCAATTATATAAAATTAACTAGGAATGTTGTTAGAGAAAGTACCAAGAGACTATTGTGCATCCCTCTGGTATTTCAAACATAACAACAAGTACCTCAGCAGGTGAAGCCCTAATGCTTGCAAAAAACAATTTGGGATTTCTTACTATTCAGTAAGTCTGCCTATTGTATGGGGCCATGGCAAATTAAAGATAGCAAGACATTATCTAGATGTACATTAAATCCTTCTAGTTGTAAATTTCAGCAGASAAGTAAACATAACACTAATGTAACATCAGTAGCAATTACAGACAGTAATCCAGTTCTCTAATAATGCTGAGATAATGTAGGTTTGGGTCTACTCTCAGTGAATGATGTTGTAAATTGTTTAATTTTGAAATAAACATGAAGAGATATGAAATCGTGCCACATATACATATTGATTCAAAATACAATTTCAACAGCTGATAAAAAATCATCAGGACATGCCAAAATCACATATAAATACAGTATTCCATCCATTATTTCAATCAAACTGTTAAGTTACTAATTGCTTTTAATTAATAGGAAAGGACAGACAAAAATAAAGTCTGAGTTTAAAAAAATCTCATTTCTCTTGAAGCATGGATTGTATGATTGTCGTGAAAGAGTCATTAAACGGCAGGTTAAAAGAGAAAGAAAAAGAGTCAAAGAAAACAAAACACTTGGTGAAGAAGTACATATCTTGAAAGTACATAAAAGGGTTTGTGCTTCTCTGACACTACTCAGTCTTAGTAATGGTAAAACAAGTGTTGTGAGGCAAAAGGGAAGAAATAAAAAGCCTTGTTAGAGTTTCAGCTGTGGTCTCGCAATCACAACATCTGCGACTATGCCATATCTYGAGAAATAAACTGCTGTGTATTTATTTGCAGTATCCTTGAAACTCTCAACATCATGATGACATTCCAACACCAAGCACTGCCACTAAGTCCCTACCTTTTTTCAGGCCAGAGCAGCACCATTAGCATTCTATACTGCCAGAGATCCTCTGAAAGTACTTGAGATGTCTCTAATCCTACCACAGAGATCTACCAATAAAAATGCCAYATAAACATATCTCTACTATCTCCTCAGTTTTATTTACAAGTACTAAAAGGAAAACATTTAATCACCAACATCTTCTTTAAAAAGAATAATCCCTATATACATAAGAAATATTCTGCTAGCACRTATTCACTGAACATAAGAATAAATGCCTCTTTCTTCCAGATTCATATACTGGGTGACACTGAGAATTTAGTCATCCTATGTCCTCTTTTATCCACTTCATATCCACCTGCTTTCAGAAATAATACGATGGTGAGCCCAAACTTTATAAGGAGACTGTCAASATTTTATCTTAATTGTAGTTTTTACACAGCCATGCGTTTTTTACATGTATTTTCATTAGAGACAAAACAAATCTTCTTTCTTCTTTCAATGTTTCTTCCCCTGTAGGTTTGAAATGTTGCAGGTCTTGTGRTTTTTTTCCCCACAATGTTCACTTTTTATCCTCCAGATTGTACTATAACAAACACACAAGCTTAAAAAGACTTTTTTTTTTTTTTTCCCCAGAAGCAGTGTGCCTTATTCAGTGCATCTTTCAGGCATCCTGAAATGAACAAGAAATGATTGATGCCAGTTTTGGAAGGGCAAAGTTTCAAGAAGATTAATACAGGAGGTTGGAAAGAATCTCCTCTTCTTTATTCTTCAGGAAGAAARCCTTTTTATTGAAACTTTCCTTCTGATTTGCATACACCAGTTTGAATAGATTTGCCATTTACACAAAGGCTAAAATATCTGACAAGCTGTGAAATGCCATTTAGGCTGAAAAGGTGATGAGGCATCATTTCACTGCCTCACTGCTGCAGCCTCCAGGCATCCCACTATTATACTGTAACTGCATTTTTTCCAGCTGATTCCTATAGCTGTTACTGGAATTTAAGGCAACGGTCAAGTCCAGGTTCTTTTCTGCATTCCAGTCATTCAGTCACACAGTTCTAAACTCCAGTGCGTGGAAGAGAGACWAAACAACCGTACAAAACAAGGGCAAAACTATTCCAAAGAATATTGGAGATTGTTGGGGACCTCCAGAGTTCATGCAGACCAATGCTTCGAAGGCAGACCTAAATCAGGTTGCGTAAGGCCCATCCAGCTGACTTCTGAACATCTACAAAGACAAAGATCCCTAAACCTTGCTGGGCACCTGTAAAAGTGTCATCATATCAGCTTTCATAGTAAAAAATTCTTTCCACAACACTGGAGTTAACCCTGTTCTGATTTGTATTCTTTGCCTCTCAAATTACCACCATGCACCCCAGCAAGCATCCCTCTCCTCTTGCCTGTATCCTCTGATTACCTTGGTATAAATAGCTAAATCTTTGCAAAAAGGTGTCTCTTTTCCAGGCTGAACAGACTCAGTTTCTTCAGTCCCTTTGTACAYGCAGTTCTGTGCTCCAGACCTGACCATTTCAGTGACCTTTCACYGGACTTGCTCCCACATGTCAATAAAAGGCAGACCAGGTGCAGTCTTAACAAAAGTCAAATAACAGGGAAGGATGGATCAATACCCTGGGCCTGATGGATACACTATTACAAATCATGCCCCGGATGCAGTTTGTCCCCTGCTGCAAGGCCACACTGCTGATTCATGTTTAACTTCTCCATTGTGATCCCCACTGGTCTTCCTGCAAAGCCAATCAAGCTAAATTCCAGTGGCAGATTTTGTATTATTCCGTTTCAAAAGAGACAAATTCCCCACAGAATAGAGCAYGGCTACACAAAGTAGTTAGAAAAGAATTCTAGAATTTGCCAACTCAGAAGAGASGTTAACAGACAATGAACAGAGAACTTCAAGAGCCTGTATGGCCATTTCAGGCCCCAATTCTTCATGAGTTGCCATTTAATGCAAAGTGTTGTTTTGAGTAATATCATTATTTATACACAGTACAGAAATCAGCACTTTTTCTCCATGTTTTATTTTTTATAATTGCATTATGGTACTTCATATAAACACATACAAACGCATATAAATTTCCCATTCTAATATGACAGCAATTAAAATTGGACCACCAAGATGCAGCATTGAAAGGATTCTATTCTCACCAATATCCCAAAAAGAATTTATGAAGTGAAGAAATGCAAAGACAGTTTTAATCAAAATAAAGGTACCATAATCCAATAAACTATCCTTTTGAGAATGGCAAGTCAGTATGGTAATATCCATAATTAAAAATGTATTTCCATACGGACTCCAAGAAAACCAGTATTACTAAAGAGAAAATCATACAGAATTTAACATACACAAGTTTCAGTGCTCAGAGACAGCAATCTTGTCATGCTCAAACAGAAACCTCTGATGACAATAAAAGCTCACATATCAAAACTCCATCTACCTACTGGCATGGCAGTAATGTGCTGCTTTGCATCTTAAAAGATTAGAAGACAGGAACGGACTTCAGTATATGTCCTCTGGGCAAGAATGGGTCATGGCCAATTATGTAGGTGAATGCACTTTGCCTCTGGGAAGGAAAATATTGTGCTTGTGAAGCACACTAAACGAGGCCACAGCTGCTTGTCAAGTTGTTCTCTGTTGAAGGAAGCTTCTGTGGACAGAATACGCTACTAGAAAATTAGGATAAGTAAAACCATTGAGCATACTTTTGTTACTGGYCATGAAATACCTGTCATCCCTACTGTAAATAGAGCAAAGGTGAGTTGTGCCATTTCCAGAAACTAAGAATAGCATATAAATAACCAAATAAGTTAAAACTTGGAATAAAGGGCTATTTCAGACTTAGAGCTACGTGGGGTATTTTTTGTTTGTTGTGGGCTTTTTCTTTTTTTTTCATCCTTCTTCTTTGGGGTTTTTTTGCTTGAGGATGGGGTCAAGGCACAYCTGAGTTTAGCATGCACTGCATCACAAAAAGTTTACTTTTCAGACCTAAAAAGGRACTCCATAACTCACAAAGAAAAGATTATTTCTGAAGCTTTTGACCGAAAGTCAAAACCTACTTTTCAGAAGAGTTGATATTAACATTATACCTAATCAGAAAATTTGAACAGACAGAAGTGATAAGGCAGTACAGAAAATGCATTATATTCTTTAAGAAATATTAAAATACATTAAGTATAAGAAGGTTTTAAAAATCTACAATCTAAAATGAATCAGTTGTAGTATCTCAGAAACAGAAAGCTAATTCTAAATGTTTCCTTCATTTCTGAGTTCTGCACTAACTTCACTAAATAAATATTCAGAAGAATCAGATGCAGATGATGGTGAGTCTTGCCTTAGAGTATTTAGCCATTATAAAAATTCAACAAAACACTGTTCTCCCTAAACTCTAAACTGAAACATATTAGTTGTTAATACACCTTCTGGTTAAAAGAATTATTGGCAAAAAATATAGAAGCATTATATTTTAAATGGTTTTAATTTTTTCCCATCTTTATTTTTTTCCTGTTAGTTTCCTCAAGAGATTTAAAAAAAAGATAAAAGAACAGTATGATGTCTTTATTGCAGACATGTAAGCAAATGACCTTTTGGTTAAGAAAGTATCATATACTTTCTTTGGTAAGGAAGTATCACCCTTCTTGCATAAACGCAAAAGTATGTTGATGTCAGCAGAGTTGCAAAGCGTTCSAAGTTTGCCATGGAAACAAGATTCTTATTTCAAAATATTACAACTGCTCGCTGTAGACTATTGGCATGAAAGCTCCCAATCCAAGCTCATTGACAGCTTCTGGAATGGACAGATGAGGCATGGAAAATATTTTAAATTAGTTCATTTATCTTGCTCAGACATGGGAAGAGATGGAGAATTTTTCATGTTTATAGAAAAGAGAGAGAGAGAGAGAAGAAGGGGGAAGAGGGGAAGGGGGAAGGGCAGGGGTAAACCTGAGTAAAAAGGTGAAGAAAATAAAGAAAAAAACGGTAGAAAGAGGACAACAGTAGGGTAAAGGCAGAAGGGGGATAAAGTGATGGGAAAGAGGCAAAAGGTGGAAAGGGAGGAAATGGGGAAAGAAAGCACCTTTTTAGATAAATTAYTACCAGTTAAGCTAAATTTCACACATAGTGCATTTTTTGTTCATTASAAAAAATACACCCCAACACCAGCCAAACTAGCAGATGTTTTTGACTGGTTTTAATTTTATCTCCACAGTTTTCTGAGAATCAATATTGGGTTTTATTACTGCCTCAAACACATCCAGACTTCAATTGTTTTGTCCTAACTACTCAGATTATAGATACATTTCAAACATGCTTCAGAAACTCTGCCATACACATCCAAGAACAATAGATTAAATATATATTTATTTAATACAATGTCTTAATGCCATGGATGCTACTGGAGCCCAAGGCATTATAAGAGAAAAGGCTTTATAAGGGAAATGACTTAAAGGACAGACTAATGTTCCAATGCCTCCTAAGAATRTGATTCTGACGAATTCAGACAAAGATGGGTTTCCTCCTCCTGCTTCAAACTTGGATCACTCTATGGTTATAAACAGAAATGCAGCCTAGTACTGCATGAAACCCCTAGGAGAATCAAAAATGCCTGATATGTAGATGTCAAACTTCTGCGAGAAGCTCACTGAGAATCTTGTCACAAATACTGAACTGCATAGAAATTTATGTAAGAACATAGACTTCTTTTATATCAGAATAATGAACAAACATTACAAAGGTCTGCAATTACTGACTGTTTCCACAGTATCAGTTCAAATTTCTTATATAAAGAGGCTTTGAATCGTATTTATTTGAATGTATCAAGTCATTCAAATGTATTTTTATTCTAAAAGTAAATAGAAAAGTGAAACAATGCAATTCAAAGAGGATCTGAACAAAAAGGAATGTGTGCCTTGGTTATTTCGAACAGGGAYACCAACTATTTATAACATTTGATTATATTTTATACTGCTATTTCCTGTACACCTCAAATTTTGATTAATGTAGAAACACGTATGTCTAATGTTTATATCTGTCATTTATTCAGTATGTCTTGCCCTTTAACTAGCATTTCAAATGCAGTGATTAGGTTTGAAGGAAGTTAGACTTTTCCTCCCATCTTTATCTTCAGTGTTTTTCATTTTATAATTTCCTGCTCTGGGAAATACTTCATGTCCTTGATGGACATGGAATTSATTTGCTTAGTGTGAGTATTTAGCAATGACTGTTACTGTAGGGCAAGCTGGTCTCTCTTCCACTGTGATGCCRAGTCCAGGAAAACTGCATTACAGAGAGAAAATTTTTATAAGCTACTTACCTGTTTACCTACTGTGTTTACTGACTCATCTATTTGGTCTAAGCAGACCCATTTGGCATGCAAGCTATTGTTCAATTTTAAAATACCTTTTTTTGCATCTTGGCCATCTGGCTGCACACTTTCCTTTCCCAAAAAGCATAATCCATTTACCAATGCAAAGAGAACTTCATTAAATTGGTAAGTACCAGCCTGGCCCACTGGMTTAGTTGTCCAGTCTGGAGAGCGTCTTTGTTTCTGCATTTGTATCATAAACATTTTCATGAATGCAGGACTCATTCACAAGGAAACAAAGCCCTAAGTAAAGTTCTAATTTCAAAGGGAATTCTAAAAAATTCYCTATCAAAGGCTACCAGCAACAATATGTAGGAAAGTATGAAAGCACAATATTTCAAAAATCATAGAACAGGAAGAACACATAGCCTATAGCCTGACTTTTGACACCAATTTTCTAAACTTCTTTTTGACTAGTTAGACTATCGGAAGATATTCTTTCTCTCCACACTGTGCAACCAACTCCTTTGTTAATGGACCACTAAAAGATGCCTCATTGTGTCTTAATGGCATAATACATTATAGAAATCAGGTGAAGGAAAAAATTACACCTCTCAATCTGAAGGCATGTCACATAAAAAGCAATAGCTGATATTTCCAGAAAGAAATACAACAACTATTTGCAAACATAGCACTGCCAAGCAACTGGTGAACTTTGATAGGAAACATCCTTTATCACTTGTCCAGAATTCAGCTAAACCTTTTAATGAACTAGAGTCTGAGTGGAACAACCAACACAGATTTTAACATGTCATTCATTTGTCTAAGCAACTTGATAAATTTTTAGAGCAGACATGTGTAACATTTCATAGCACAACTTACTTGTTACAGCTCCTAAATAACCCCAAATTGACCCAGTATACTATGTTTGATCCCTAAAACCATTTAAAATGTTTATTAAGGAACTGATACAGCACAGAGAAATTTTCACCCATACATTGTCAATTCGTTAAACAATACCTAGTGTCTCAGGACTAGAGAAAAAAGACATCGATATCTGGATCCCAGCAGAACAGCTAGTATGGAGGCACTTGTGATATCCAAACTTTRTATGCAACTGTGAATCATTAATATACTTATTTCCACAGGTCTCCACAACATTATGTCATGGTTTGACACTGGCTAGAAGCCAGGCACCCATGAAAAATCATTCACTCATTCCCCTCTGCTATAGTTGAACAGAGAAGGGGGAAATAAAAATTAAAAGGCTCATGGGGTGAGATAAGGACTAGGAGAAAAACATGTTAAGGGCAAAACAGGCTTAAAAACTTAAAAATTACAAGGGAAAAAATTATTAATAGAATTAAAAAACAATAATGAGAACTAAAAAAAAAAACATTTAGAACATCTCTCCCCAACCCATCCCCCTCTCCCCCCCACCCATCCTTTCTTCTTTCCCCTCAACAGCACAGGGAGACACAACATGGGGCTTTTAGTCRGTTTGCCACTTCTGAAAATCTTCCTTCAGTTCACTTAGGGAGAAGAGTCTCTTTTGTTATATTATGGGGTCCTTCTTCACGGGAGACAGTTCATTATGAATTTCTYCARCGTGGTTATAATTTTYACAAGTAGCAGTCCCACCCAACCTGCTGTAACCTGAGTCTCTCCCACAGGCAAAGCATTCTTCCCACAACTGTTGGTGTGGGTCATTACTTAATTGAGTATAATCTTTTAAGGATAAGCTGTTCTAGTTYGGAATCAAGGGTTCTCTATCTCTGGAAGCAAGGGTCTTCTCTGTCTGTTCRAGTTTCCCACTAAATTACAGCTTTTCATCATCCACATGCTCCAGCCTGAGCACACTTTCTCATGGGATATGAGTGGCCCTCTACATCCACGYATGCAATTTATGAATTACAGGGAAACAGTTGCACTATATTTGTTGCACTATAGCCTTCCCCAYGGCTTGCAGAAGAATCTCAGCTCCAAAAACCCAGACCACCTCATCCTCCCTCCTTTTCACTGACCTTAGTTTTGCCATTTTATTCTCCCCACATGTTTTCACCTTTTCTCTTTTCTGACTCAATAGAGAATTGTTGTCCCAAAGTTTATTTGTTCTCAAGTTCTATTAATTGAAAAGTTTTTATAGCGTTCTGCAGTGCTGAAAGATTGATCCCATCCAGGCTCTGCATCAAGGAGTTGTTTGCCATGCCCCTCGCTGTTGGTGACGTGGTCCCTGCCAGCACCACGTGGTATTGGCCACCACAGTGCCGGCTTCATTCAGAGCCTCTCTTTATGTGGGCCACCAAAAAGGAAAAGCTGCTGCCACTGTTTCTGCCCACCTCCTCACAGCACAGCTGGCTAAATACAGCTAACAGGCAAAGTTCACAGCGAGCCATGTCGAGATGGTGTGGCCGCTCCYGGCCCTAGTGCAGCTCCCCTGGCCTTCAAGAATTCAAGAAAGAGAATTGCACATGTTTTTTCCTTTCTTAAATATGTCATCACAGAGGCATTACTGACGTCTCTAGGCTCACTATCATGCCTGTTTTCAGAGCCAGCCCGCAACAGGTTTTTCCAGGCACAGAGAAAGTTTCCAGCAGCTTGCCACAGAAAAATACTTCCATGGCCAGCTTCTTCCCTCCTCATCAAAAATCAAGCCATGCAAAACCWACACAGACTAATAAACCCCTGTGATTCTGGTGGTGGAGGCTTACACAGTACAAACCTTTGTATAGCGTGTACTTGGCTCAGCACCCTCAGAAGAGTGTCTGAGAGGACCCTTAGGACTCACTTCTGAGAGAGCTCAGGAGAGCTCACTGTAGCCYGAGATCACACAGGAGGCAACACTAGGCATCTGTACACCACAGAAAAGACAAAGGGATCTCTGGAAGCAAAACTGATTTCTTTAAAGTCCTGTAGATCAGTCAAGTCTGTAGATGATAAAACTGGTATTTGCCCCCTCCAGGCTGACAGGGTTGACATAAATCTCTGAAACAATAATTCACCTTTCATTTTTGACTTCATTTAAAAATAGCAKCTTCAACAGTGAGGAGGTCACGTTTGTTAATCATGCATTTAAAAAGCTGTGTTTAAACATTCTGCAGAAMTATTTCTAGAAGAACAAAGGAAAGCTGGAAAAGTATAGAAATAYAGAAATTTGTTATATTTAGAATTCAAAGTCCATGCTTTATTGCTTTCASTGTTTCACTCTAAAATGCTGTGGGGTTTTTTATTTCTCTYATTTTATCTCATTACTTTACTCATATTTTAAATTTATGACTAACAGCCAGTTTTTAAGCTTCGAGGAAGTTTGTCCAGAGAAACACAGTAGAAGTTAGCAGTAGATCACAGTAAGTTCTCAGAGATACTGATCACTAACTCAGAAAAAGGCAAAGAACATAACTAATTAAAAGCAAAAGTAAAGCTGCTTTCTCCTAATGTGAAATTTCAAAAAAAAATTATTGTATTTATCCACATGCATTCTTTAAAACAGCAATCCTATATTTCTTAATGTTAATGTTCAATAAAAGTGGAAATTCTTGTCAATTTTCTGTACATTCCTTCACCCTGGAGATACTGGATATAAAGAACTGTGTGATCTAGAGTTGAAAATTAGTGACTATTAAGTGGAGATGACTTTAGTTATCAGCAATCAGGCAAACATCTGTTTTGAAAAAAACTTTTGAAATTTTTGTTTTTGTTCTAGACATTGCATTCTCTGATACTGGTGATAAATTACACAAAACCAGCTGAAGCTTCTTGGAAATCTCCAGTACCACGACTAGCATGGCATTTCCAGCACCAGAAATCAGGACTCTGTATGAACTATCATTAAGTACTCTAGGCAATTCTGACTTGTCTGTATCAGTTTGATTAGTTTTGTTTTATTGCACTGATATAGGCAATAGAAAYTGTGCATTTTCACATCTACTTATATATACTTACTACAGTATACTGCACACTGAACTGACAGTGTGCAAATGAGTTCCAGACACTTCTTAGTTTCTTTAATTTTGTTTAATATACTTCTGAAAGAGCCYATTCAAAGTCATGAATCCCTGTACCATTTTCAGAGTTGTTTCTTAGCTAATTTTTATCTGTCACTTACTGTTTTCACTACTTGAGGTCATCTCAACCTGAACCTGTTTCACTCTGTAAGCACAGAGCCAAGACCTTTTAAACTTGAGAAGATTTTTGCTTTCATTGAAGTTCCTCTCTTGACATTACTTTTATATCAACTATCAGTGGTAACGTGAGAAAAAATAATAACAATCTTCTTTTGACTTAATGACAACAAAAACCTCAAAGYATCAGTTGAAGAAAAAGTGAAGACCTAAGTAAATCTTCTAGGAACTTTTAAACTCAAAGATGTGGTATTTTCCAATGGCACATGACCATATYTTAAATAAGCAATGTGGTCCTCTCAATTGTCAATAAAAAGTAAAAGAAACATGACTGCATATGTGCAACAATCTTGTATCTACTCTTTATGTACAAATTAAGTTTGAGTAGTTTCTTTGTCTTCAGCTGGGTTTTTCACAACTGACCTTYTATTCTTTCCAATACCCCCAAGCCCTCCCAAAAGATGATAGAATACATAATAGGATTTATGACAATATAATGCATTGAAGCTCTATATTGACTACCAAGAGTACTAAAGTAGTTGTAAATATCTAATCAAGTTCTCTCACTTAAACTGATATACGATATAGTTACCAAAAGCAAGAAATAAAATCCTACCTAGTACATTAAACAGTCAATAATTAGAAAATACTGGAGGTGGGGAGAGGCATGTGTGTTCTATGTTTATGCAAARTTCAGTGTAATTTAATAAAGCCTGTTCTCAGTATTTAAGTAATTTCTATKTATGGTCAAGACTGTTCATAATTTTCATAATTCAAGTAGTCTTTCCATGCCCTGTGGATTTCAGAGGATCAACTAACAAAAGACCAAGGAGACAGACTCAAAAAGGATAATAATGTGCTTACTGTGGTTCCCATTAGTGAAAACATGAGAGTATGTATTTCAGTGCTCTCACTAAAGCCATTTAAATTTCAATACTGTAGAAATGTCAAGTTTAGAATAAATATGATTCATCTTGCATTAGCTGGGCATTATTTCTGGTCCTTCTGCTTGCTGAGACAAATGATACAGCTTGTTCATGATTAGGTACATTTCTCCACATTAATTTTTGCGGATTTTTCAATTCAGCAAACATGAGAAAAAACCAACATTWGCAAATACATCGAGTACAACTGCATATAACTTTTACAGCAGAAATTAAGACATAATAATCTCTCACTGAAAAAAATAAACAAACAAATACTAGAAGTAGTGAGCACTACAGAATTCAGATACCTTTGGGGGGGTTTTATTCTCTTATTTGTCCAAGCTGCATGAGGAAGGAAATGAATGGAATTACATACCACTAAGTTATCACAAAACTCTTCATACTTAGTTTAGCACTCACATTTATTGCAATAGAATCAGACTACTCACTTGCTAAGAGAAGAGGATTTGTTCAAGAAAACACRTATTTCACTAAATACTTTTGGAAGATACAGCAGGCAGAAGAGAAGTCCCTAAATGCAACTTGGAAAGGTCCTTAGTGCTAACTGATTCAACCCCAGGTAAAGCAAGCAGTACATGTATCCCACCTGGATATTAGAGCAAACAGCAAAGCAGCAGCTGCCTTTTTGCAGTGCGGCAAGTGCTAGAGCAGGCATGTGAACTGTGACTCTTGCAATATGGCATCGTGAATCTGCATTGCCTCACAACTTTTTTGAGAGAAGTTTTTTAATAAATTAACCCAACACATCTGAAACCTGACCCAGGACACTTGAGTTTGGCACGGCAGAAAGATCTTCATCATGGCAGACTGCTGACCACAACATAGATTATTTTAATGACAAGATTTCACGAGTTCTCTTCTGCTCATACTGACACTGCCTTAGCACTTATTATTAATGTGTAAGGCACAATAATCAGGCCTTTGTGTAATAAGCACGWACAACCTGAGACACTTGATTTTGCCACAGTGTATGCTTTAAACCTCATAGCAGGATAAATGATTTAAAAAAAAAAATCCACACAGAAAGCTTGCTTGAAGTGTGGAGCTTCAAACAAGAGCAATCATAATTACTATTTTCAGCATTTGTCAATATGCCAAAACATTRTAACTGATGATTAATATGATGAGTAAAGAATAACTGACCTGTGCTGAAAGCTAGGACAAAATGAAAGACACTGAAAGATCTAAACTACCAGACAAAAATGTATAACTATAACAAATTCCTTACAGATGTTAGTTACCAGCAGTACAGACCCCAGGTCTTCAGGAAGACCTCTAAGGCAAAAATTCAGTTTACAGGTCCCTCAAGAGCTGTGCATTGAAACAAAAATAATCTCTAAGTTTTAAAGAGAAACTCYAGAGAATGTAAAGAGTCACTAGTCATATTGCCAAAAGTTTGTTAACTAGAGAATCTGAAACTGCACACTCACCTACTTTCTACCTATCTGTTTTAATCTGCAATATTTCCATATTKTCTGCAAGTCTAATGCCAGACCCCAGGTGTCCATCTTTAACGCAGTGAGCCAGTGCATCTGCTCAAACGCATAATGCTGTTTTCTGCCACTGTGAGTTTCCTGCAAAACAGCTTTTCATGAAAACAGAACGCTTTGAAAAGATATTGAAATAAAAGGAACATGCTACTTTTGCTTTGGCAGAGCTGCTATTTTAAGCATCTATTGTGCTTTGATGYCTCTTTTAATATGCTGTATTCATTAATGAATAAAAATTTCATTGTTTTTTCCCATACTTTCCATCTTTTTTCCCATAAAATTATGTTCGAACTTTGACTCATGAAATGTCCCTGTAAACCTCCCCTGAAAATCAAAAAAGATAATTTAAAAATTCCTACATTTGATAAATCAGTTTTTTCTAGATACTAATTTTCTACATTTTCTATTCYACAGAGAGCAACTGTTGGATTTCACTGATGGATAGACACAGCTTACGCAAACAGAATGCAGTAAGATATAAACATAATAATATAAAYTTATTTTACAACAATGATAAGCTGTTACCAGGGAGAAAATGCATATAAYGACATCCTAAATCCTGTATTTCCAATTATTTAGTACACAGGCCTAAACAGAGGATGTTACAAGTCCTCTTATAGYCCAAGTTTGCACAGGTCCTGATAAAACAAAGTAGTAAGAGGTATCATGCATCCAATTTTGTAGCAAAATTTAATTAGCTGCAGAACACTTGGAGACTGAGTTTGGAAGTATACACCTTTCCTCAGGCTTACACACTATCTGCAACAACTCAAGGCTCCTTTCAGTTATAGAAGTTTAAACACAATTTTTCATAATAATCAGAATTATTTCTAGAATATAAAAGAAAATCCAAAAATTAGCTCTTGAACTTTTCAACAATTTTAAAAAGCAGGTCACGTATATCTCTGTAAAAAATTTTAAATATTTAAACAGCTAAGAAAATAGGTAAGGCCTGCACTACTTTATCTTTTGATAACTTTCATCTTGACCATGTTTCCTGTAGCATATGGTACAATGCTTTAAAAACTAAAATGGCTGTTTCAGATTGCACCATGCTATTTTTCTGCACATCCAAGAACAGAAAAAAACTGCCCAACACCCAAGAAAATGACTATCATTGTCCCAAAAGATGTTTATTACTTTGTGGAAATCTTTCCATTTATTGAAAGAAATGAAGCTTGTGTTGTGTTTTACCACACCTATACAAACATAAGGTAAGTGTTGTTACTGTTAGTTGGGCAGTAGATATCTCAGACATACTTTACAGGGACATGCATATTTCTAGTCTTTTTTCTAGAGTAATTGCTTTCTCATTACTGTGTTCAGAAGTACATTCTGACTACTAATTATGGAGTAAGAATTGATACTGTTCCTCAGCCTGGAAATCAAGACAATTCCTCCATACTCCTTTAAGGAATATATTGTYAGGATTTAACCCCRAYTGGAAACTAAGCACCAAGCAGCYACTTGGCTCACTCCTCTCCACTTTCCAGTAGGACTGGGGAGAMCAATCAGAAAAAAGGTGAAACACACAGGGTTCAGATAAGAACATTTACTAATTGAAAGAAAGTAAAGTGTAATTATGCTAATAATACCAATGATAATAATAACAACAATAACAATGGTTATGAAAAGGAGAGAGAGAGAGAAATACAAAACCCGAGAAAAACAAGTGATGCACAAGACAGTTTCTCACCAACCACTAACGGATGCTAAATCTGTCCCCAGACAGAGACCAGCCCCTSTTCCAGGTAACTCTCTCAGTTTATATATAGTGGGCATGACATTCTATGGTATTAACAGTCCTTTGGCCAGCTCAGGTCACTGGTCCTGGCCATCCTCCCTCACAGCTTTTTGTGCACTTCYTCAACTGCTATGGAACACTAAAAAGTCCTATTGACATTATGTTCACACTAAACCCAAATCACAGCAATGCATCAGCTACTAGAAAGAAAATTAATGCTCCTCCAGTTGAAATCAGGACAGATATAAAACAATAAAAGAAGACAGATTTATTTGCAAAGAACACTACATGCAATTATTTTCTGCTAAAGCAATTAACACCTAGAGAGATTATGAGCACTAATCTAGAAAACCCTCAATTGTGCTTTGCAAAGATAAATATCCTAGAAATMAGAGGCAACCAACAAGTCCACCCACACACCTAACAGCTACATAACCATACAGGTACAAAGAAAGAAATGTGTCAATTCAAGGAGCAGTGGYTGAAAGAGGAAGGCTTTTCTCTTTTCTCTCTTCTCAGTGTATCAGTAAGGAAAAAATGTTAAATTACTCCTACCCATTGATTTGTTACAGCATGTAGCTTGGTCAGGCAAAACCAGGTAGATACCTGGCTAAGGTAGGGAATCATCATCCCACTTCTCCTATTACTGAGAGAGTCAGTTTCTAAGTTGCATTTGAGGGCTGTACACACTTCAGCACTGCTACAGCTAGTACATCTCCTTCCTTCTGTAAGTGGGCACACAGCAGACCAAGGTAACACTTCAGGTTTATCACCTGAGAAGGAAAGGACCAAGAAACTACACCTTTCCATGGCTGAGGCAGAGTCACATGGGAAATAATTGCAAAGGTTTAGTTATTTCTGAGGTCTTATTTCGCACCTATGACAAGCTATTTCATCACAACTCCCCTCCTACTTCCACACTGATTCCCCTCCTTTTCTTTTTCTTCCCTTCAAAATACGAAAGATATACCTACTGTAAGTTACATCTTGTGAGAAGCATTAAGTATTAAACACAAAATAAGGTGACATAAGAGATCTCTGGTATAATGCAAATTACTCCCCTATTTGAATGTACTGCAGTTTGAGCAGGAAGGCTATTCAAAATTGGCTCTTCACTGATGTAAAGTGCTACTGATTTGTATCATGAATTTCAGGAAAGAAGACTTTTGTACCACTGCGCCCCTTATAATTTAAGTTTATTTTTCATGTTTGGATGGTGAGATAGCAGCAAAGCTGCTTCTAAGCAGCAATAGGCTAAAACTATTTTTTTTGCTTTACCATTATAAAATGTATAAAACATGTTTACATTATATAAGAGACAGTTCTTAGGGAAATCAAATTTTCTCACAGTGTTACCTTTAAAAACACTATCTCAATTCYATTCTAAAATCATGCTGTTGTAGCACCTTATAGGACATGAAATCCATGTTCCTTAAGATTCATTAAGTAGGATTATTTTTATTTCTAGTGATTACTAGTGATTTTGACTTCATGCCTAAGTTCCTAATTAGCACACTGTAACAGAACTAGAAGACAGCAATATTTTCAATAACACTGCGATAAAGAACAAATGCAAAATAYACCCATTAATATTAATAATATCCTTTTAAAGGACTGGATGTATTCGATGCCTTGAAGAAACAATCTACCTTTTTATTTTCTTATCACAAATACGAAATTCAAAAGCTTCTTAAAATAAAGGAAGAATTTCTCTATGGATAGTTTTGGAAAAAATGCTCAGCAGCAACYGTAAGGAATAACAGCACAATTAAAATTGAGCAAGCACATGAATGGAATATAAACTGTATGTAAAGGGGTTCATGATCTCTGAAGTGCTAAATATTACTGTATCAAAGATAAGGGCTCCTACAGGTTTTAGATAGTACATTTTTAYTATCTGCATAATGAATCAGGGAATGAGCAACTCTGAAAAAAAAAACCCAAAATAACCTGAAGACAAAAAAGTTRCCACAGAAAAAATACAGATTATATCCATACTGATGCTATTGAAAATCATGAAAAAAGATGTACYGAAATGCAGTAACCAAAATTCAATATTGAAAGCATTCATCTTTAAAAAGCTATAAAAACATGGACAGGCAACATTCAGATGTTACAAATATGCTATATACTCAGGAATTGACTTGTACACTATATGATCCAGCTATGAGCATCAGCATTATGGGACACGAGTCGTGGTAACTTCGCTCTGCAAGACATCTGGCTCTGTGGCATGAGGTTTTCTGCTGCCCTTGTGTCATTTTGGCTGAAGTACTTATTTGTGCTATAATACCAGCAGTATAAGAAATTTAAAGACATTTAAATGAGTAACTTTTCCATTATGCCTTCCCCCCAGGACATAGCAATGAAGCCTTTCTTAGAGAACATCTAAACTTTATTCTTCAATATATGGAATTTTTAATGATAGTGCTCATCCAAGCTTTTACACTTTACAGAGGAAATATGATTGTGGCAAAGGTCTTTTAGCATCTTTCTCACATCAACACAGCTTTTTAGTATTTTGAGCTTCCAGGGTGGTATGTCTGGTATGTTCATCATAAAGATGCCTGAAAACTAAGAAATTGATCTCCTCTGAGATCAAAATTTTAAAAGGTTATTCCTAGATGATGTGAGTCAAATTGTTAGTAAAAAAAAATACTCCTTCACAATAACTTTTTAAAGAAAAACTGTGGTAATGTTCACAGAATAATGTTCACAATATATACTTTATGTATACTTTATTTTGAATGCAAATGTTCTGTGATAATTGGCAATGTTTTCAGTAACATCAATATTGATATATGYTCTGTATTTTACTCATGGTATGTTTTCTMATTCTTATTTGAAACTATTTTTCCTGCTCCTTTTCCTTTTATTTTTTGGGGTTACTTTACAAATATGAAGAATTAACAATTATGTAAAAGTGGTAAGACTGTACAAATAATTCAATTCCATGCACCACACTGCAGTAATTGAGTGTGAAACACAGTTCTGTGACCATTACTAAATGCTGGTGCAATGCAGGAAATGCAGTTTGCTTCAAGCTGAATGTTTTATTTGAAAAATAGAATGATCAGCAAATCTTGTTTTTCTTACTWAGTCAAAAATGTGTCATAGAATCAGAGAATATTCTGAGTTGGAAAGGGCCYTTCAGGATCATTCAGTCCAGCTCCTGGCCCCGTGCAGGATATCCCAAGAAAAACGCCATATGCCTGAGCACGTTGTCCAAACATCCAAACAGTTTTTGAGCTCTGTCAGACTGGTGCTGTGACCTCTTCCCTTGAGGAGCTGTTCCAGTGCCCAGCCACCCGCTGGGTGAAGAACCTTTTTCTAATATTTAACCTAAACCTCCCCTGCTTGATGCTATTCCCTTGGGTCCTGTCACTGATCATTAGATGTATTTTTTTTTAAAAATAATGTTCTGCAAATCCACCATATGAGTTTCAAGTAAGTCATAAATCAGCTGTCTCTGATGTACAGAARGCAATTAAGCTTTTCATCTTCATCTGTTAATTGAAGCTGCATGACATGGTAATTCTCTTGGGGAATTACAAAGTCTGAAGTACAAAAATAAAAACAAAAATGATAATAGGTTTCCCTCATAATTCRGTAAGATAGGTTGTGCAGATTCTTGAAGCTTAAAGATTTTTCTGCATAATTGCAGAATTGCACATTCAATTCCATGGCAAAAACAAGAATGCATAGGGATGTTCAAATTCAGGATTTTACACAACAGAAGAAAAAAAAACCCAAATATTTTAGCATTAGCATGCAGATTAATAAAAAAAAATAGAAAATTGGTTTAGAACCACCATTCTGTAACAATTCTTGTAAAGCTTTATTACACATCTCATTCTATTTCCTGGCTGGCTGTGAAGGACTGCCAGGTTTTCGTTTGTATTCCAGCTTTATCTGGTATTGATTTACATCATTAAGGATACTTTTGTCTTCTAGACAAAAGGCATGCAATTCTTACAAATTATTCTCTTAATTTCCAGCAAATGCAACACAGCTATTATTCAACCAAATTATACTTATTGTCATGGGGGTTTTGAAGATATCTTAGAGCTGCACAGACAGCTCAAACACATAGGACTGCATACCACTCCAGTGACAATCTCTACCACAATTGTTCTTTACATATCTAAAGAGATATTACGTCAGAGTAATAATGCTGATGTCACTGCTGCCTGGCACCACAGTTTACTTCACTGCATGTATCAGTTTCAAAGTATGACCTATTTTGGATTGCTAAGCAGTAAGACAGAAGTTTTGAATAGASCCTGTCCTCAGTGGGTCAAGTGATCATAGTAAAGTAGCAACAGACAATAGAAATGGAGCAGTCTAGTCAGGGCTGAACAGGTATCTAGCTTTTGTAGGATTCTCATGCAGACTTGCAGATCTCTCTTTTCTTTATTGATTTTTTTACTAAATGTTTTACATTTAAATGTTATACATAGAAGGTTCTCCCTTTTTTACCAGTGAATTTTAGGGATTGTAAGRATTTTATGAAGCTGGGAAAACTTTACTGAGCAAAACTGAAGTTGCTGAAAACAGCAATCTCCATTCATTTATTAGAATAAAAAAGGCAATTTATACACAGATGGATATATATGAATCACTGATTAAATTATATAGCAGATTATCTTCAGGTTTCTATTCAGTTTGAAGATACAAATAGCATAATTACACCAGCTTTCAAGAGAGTGTGAAAAATGTAGAAAGAAGGAAAAAAAGAAATTTCATTAACTGGTAAGTTTTAGACATTTTATCATCATTGTTAAATCAAAAACCCAATATTGTATTAAACAAAATGTAATGCGTATGTGTCACCTATGGTACAATTTCCACTCCTTTGTTTTCTTTGTAAGTCATTGGCTTGAGATATTTCATTTAAATTTAACTAACTTCCCTCTTAGAGAACTATTAAATGCTCATATTTGATTTCAYTCTGTATGTACAGATGATACCTCCTATAATGCTACTCCTACTCTAAAGAAGCAATGCCCCCATCCATCCACCCATCTCAAATAAGCATGAATACACGTTCCTAGAGTACAAAGATTTCCACCAATTCTTTACTAAAGTTAGAAATTAGCAATTTTAAAAATCTTTTATTTGCTTTTACTAAAGATGAGGTTCTCCAGAAAATCCTTCACATAAAGCAGGTTTCCAACAAGATTTCACTCATTTRCTCCACCATATCTAATAGACTACCACTTCAGCTTTTGAGAGGAGACACAACTGCCAATGTGTTATGCGCTGATTTAAGAAAAATAAAAAATTTCAGACTACTTATATTTTGAACACTTAGAGATTTTAGCATCAAATATGGATCAAACATCACTAAACATATCAACAAGTGACACTTATTAAAATAAATCACACAAAATGGCACTCATAYGGTGACACAATGTGACTACTACTGCTTTCATAAATAGAATTAAATTTTCACAGTGAAATATTTCACTGGGCTAGATTGCAAAGYTTGACATGGTTAATTCATCACTGTAGGAATCAGACAAAGCTCAGTCTGCTGYAGTCAGGAAGCTCATTATTTCATTAAAATTGCAGTGTAGCTAGGATTTCAACATTCCTATTATTAAAAATAATCATCAAGAAGTTAAATGGTAATTGTTAACCTCCTACACTAGAATTTGGTCACATATAATTGAAGACTGAAAAGAAAAATGATCAATAAAACTGCATCGGTCTCACTGGATACAGAAAGCAGAAGGATAGATTCA
This sequence comes from Alauda arvensis, assembly GCA_902810485.1. Lineage (NCBI taxonomy): Eukaryota > Metazoa > Chordata > Aves > Passeriformes > Alaudidae > Alauda > Alauda arvensis. The sequence continues at coordinate 794,834 of CADDXX010000311.1, read as the reverse complement.
AGGAGTTCAGTACTCCAGAGCAAAAGTGCTCTAAAAAATACTGATCAATCTTTTGCAATTACAACTAAAACTATGAGAAGGGTCAGTTTTTAATATCCTGAATTACGTCTCTTTTGCTTGCCTTTGGACTATGCTTTATGGCTTTGTTACCACACAGAAGAGCAGTAACAGCTAACAGTCCAAGGGCYTACCAGGCAAGAAAGCTTCCTAGTTATGTCCTTGACACAGACCTACGAAAGGCAACAAATTTTGCAAAGAGGAGGACTGATCCAACATATGAGACCTTCTGCTCCCCTCAGAAGAGAGATGCCTAGAATTAAACCTGTCTTTTCTTYCTCTTAAAGGTGCTCTTGATATGAGGTGTAGGTCTTTCTGGCCTTGGAAACACCAGTTGTATAGACAGCCATCATCCACATCATCAACTGATGAGTTTCCACACCCAGACCCTTGTACATAGGGACTACGGCATCTTAGAAGGTTTGCCTGCCACCCCAACCATATGCTTGCCTCCACTAACTCTATTAAGTTACTGCCTTCTGCCTGGAGGATAGAGGAGGATAGAGGATCTTGTAGTTAATATTGATCTTGTAGTTTTTTCTAGTGGCTTTCCCTGTTTCTATCTCAGACTCCCTAATGCTCCTTAACCTTTTTACTTCCTTTTACTTCCTCCCAAAACTCTGACACCAGACTGCACAGGTAAGTGCTTGGTCACACCTCACACCATGGTTCTCACTACTGCCASGTGCTTATTGAGCAAAGGCTGGGCAATACTCCAGGGAAAATACAGAAAAACACAGTTCAGCAAGAAGGAGTGCATGTGTTTGCTATAGTTCACCAGGGGCAACCTTAGGAGCCTCAACACCAAAGTAGCTTGGTATACCATTCCGAAAGAGACATACAACAAAGGATGGCATGACATAGAAGTGTATGTGTACTCTGTAGAAAACAATGCAGCTTTTGAGAACTAAAACAAAGAAATGACCCAAAATGGTGACTGAAAGCTGAAATTTGCTTCATTAACTCTATATAAATTTTTTGCTACAGGCTGTTTTGAGGAAGAGGAAGCGAATGAGGCCATCTGCAGGYGGCATGAAACAGCCTCGATGTCACAGGCCCTGGTTCTTTTGGGGGACTTCAACTACCCTGATATCTGCTGCAGAACCAGCACAGTGAAACACAAACAGCCCAGGAAGTTCCTGGAAAGCACAGATAACAATTTCCTGACACAGGTAGTGAAGGATCCCACACGGAATGGTGTGCTGTTTAACTGATGCTAACAAACAGGGAAGGCCTTGTTGGAGGTATGGCCATGAGAGTGTGGAAGTCAGTACCAGATGAGGAGAAAGCAAGGCAGCAATTAAGTTTACAGCCACAGACTTCATGAGAGCTAACTTCATCTTCTACAGTTATCTTCTTGGAAGAATTCCATATGAACAGATCCTGCAGGGTGGTAAAGCAGTCAAAGAGAGTTGGTTGATATTCAAGGAGCTGAAATTCTTCAGGCTGAAGAACAATGCTTCCAAATATGCAAGAAATCAGACAAAGGGCAAAAAAGACCCAATGGATAAATAAAGAACTTCTCTCATTACTCAACGGTAAGCAGGAAATACACAGGAGCTGGAAGCAGGGYCAGGTCACTTGGAAAGAATACAGAGGGATATCAGARTAAGAAATGAGACAAGAAAAACAYAGGCCCRTGTGGAATTAAATCTGGACAAGGACGTCAAAGACAACAAATGTGGATTCTTCAAATACATCCATTACAAAAGAAAACAAAAGATAAAGTYAGCCCATTGCTAAATGCTGGGCCTGTTTCAATATGGACAGTCTGGAGCAATACTTTGCAATGTGCTCTAGGGTGACYCTGCTTGAGCAGGGAGGTTGTACCAGATGACCCACTGGGTCCCTTCCAACCTGACCATTCTGTCCTTCTGTGTTTCTCTAACTCCAAAACACATATTACTTTTCATACCCTCACATATGCTAATGCCAAAAATCAAACACCTAAACCTAAACCTAAAATTACAATTGTTACTGTACCTTTTCCTTTCCTTCAGAAAAACCCATTGTAAGTGTAGCGTAAGTGGAGTTGGTGACAGGAGATTCTACCTTTGTCTTCTGGGATGATCAACAGGCTATACCTATCTTCTCCCACACAAGGATGCCTACTGGGTAAGACTCAAATAACTAGCTCTACGGAGTGCTTCTTCAGGAAATCCAGAAAGCAAGCTTGCGTTTGTCATCATACTTTTAACAATATATAGTAATCCCAAAMTTTAATGTATTTGTTGTTCGGTCTACTATTCATATTCTAGGTATTCACTGTCCTTCTGCAGACAGTGTATATATCACYATCAATCCAGTAAGAACATGCTTTTCTGCTGCTCAGTAAACAACACTACTTTGCACCTGGCCATGTGAGTTACTGAACGTGAGCACACTTCTAAGTCCTGCCGTGAGAATTCATTGGTCACAACCAGGCATACAGTGTATCACACTGTAGGTAAATTCATAATCGTGGTAGTTCTCACGGAACCCAACCAGACTTAAGAGTGTCACTTGGCTCTCCATTTCTGTTGCTTAGTGTTTCATATCTAAGACCTAGCAGCTCCCAATCCCTCTGATATCAGAGAAACAACTATAATGAAAGGGAGTTTATTTTCTGCCAAATTTAACACAACAGAAGAATTTGCCTTACTCTTAATGTAACATAAGCTCTGCACCCTAAGATCTGAACCGCTGCATGTCTCCCTGGGCACTTACTCTGGGTAGCCAYATCAGTTCTGATTAGTGCAGAAGACACAGCTTCTTCCAGGTGGATGACAGCTCCTAGGAAGATGATGATCACCAGCTCACGGTTTGAACTGATAAGATGTCAACACCATTATTGCGCATCCCTCTGCATTAATAKCTGCACCATTCCCTGGTAACTACACTCCCCAGGCTGTTTTGTAGACATATGGAGGTGGCCCCAACTCCTCTGGCAACGCCCAGACCTTGTAAGCATCTCTCCAGAGAGCCTATACTCTGGCACTCCCCTGCCTCAGAAAATCCTGCTGTGTACCAGGGTCTGCTGCTCCAGTGAGGACCTGGTAGCTCTGGAGGAATTTCTTGCCTTAGAAATTGTATCTAACACTGTACTAAGACTTTTTAACAAAACCCACAATCACTTGGTTATCTAGAGTCTTTCCCTTTCAAGTTTACTGCTTAAGATTTGGCATTTAGCAGGTATTTTAAAATTTTGAAGCTTTCTGTTTAGGTAAGAAGCAATTTCATTACAAATTAARTATAGATGTCAGATAATTCACCAAAAGATCTAAGAGGTGTATTCCAAATCTTCCCTTAGTTACAAGCTGTAACCTGCTGTGGAGAATTATATATTTACCTTTGTAATTATATTGGAATAAAGATCTACCAAGGAATTGCAGCACAGAAAATTCTGTGCTTTATAACCTTGCCACAAAATAAATAAATTCTACTGTTTACACCTATAATACAGCACCGGCACTKATACTAAAAGCTGAGAAGACTGTATACTGCTGCTCTGATTTTAAAAACATTAATTTATTTTTATGTTCACACTGGTGGCTAGTACAGAAAGGACTTTGATTTACATAGTTTATTCTTGAAACCCTCATTCTGAAAATTTCACTGAATTAAACTGTTCTGATCACCATTGTGAATTCTTTCTTCATAGTTAAATATTTGGATCCACAAAACTGTTTGCTCTATTTAGCCACATCACCTCTTTTGCTTTTGAAGGATCTTGGAATTATACAGTGAATCAATCTGACCTTACAATCAAATCTTAAGGAAAGCAGGAAAATTTTAAATTTGTAAGAGAAGCTATACCTAAGTAATCTAAATAATATCACAAAGTTCCTATAAAACAGAAATTAGTGACATAGAAACTCAAAATAAAAAAATTCTTGGATGTGSAACCTACTGATAACTGTCATTTTGATAATTTCTAAATGAAAGACATGAACCTTCTAATCACAAAAAAGAAAAGAAACCAAAATTAAGTGAAATGTTCCAAATTTTTTAAAAGCCTAAAAAAGAACTGAAGTTGAGTTTTAATTTAAATTAAATATTTCTCCTTCCTTTAAAATTAATCCTATATTTCCATGAAGCACTATACYTTTTCATAACATAAAAACCTCTATACAGCTCTAAAGAAAATCCCAGGCTATTAAGAGATGTTTCCATTTTCAGTTAAAGTATTAATAAAAAAAAAATCAGGTGAGATGTTGGCAAGCTCTCAAACATGTCTAGAAGTTCATTCCTTACTCCTTAAAGTCATTCCTACAAAAAAACTGYACAAGTTTAAGCTTTTTCAACCCCTCCCTTGACCAAGGGTCAGCACTGTCAGTTAAGCTCAATCCATATGCTTGTGCGAAGTGGAAATTTTCACAACGAACTGGTTAGCACAGAAGACAGTTTTYTGTAGGACCAGCTTGATTAAGAATTAACTATTTTAACAACTTTCTTAACCACTTTCCACTCTCAAGGAATAGCATGTACTATCAAAAATTGTTGCCCAGATTGTGTTAAAAACAAGGTGAGAAGGGGAAGGATTACTACAGCAACATATTCAGAATTTTCAACCCTCAGAGGACAGATAAAGTAGTACGTGGRATGTCCTTTACATCATTTCAGAACTAGTGACCGTCTGTGATTGATGGAGATCTACATGCAAACGAAAGGTAATACAAGAACTTAGCCTAGTATTAATATAAAATCATCTTACTGATATGAAAGGGTCTCTGCAATTCCTTTGAGCCACCTGGAACATAATGGTAACCATATTTATACAAAATTCATCAACAGCCCATGAAACCTTCAAAGCAATAGCTATGTAATATACCATAGAGGGTTATCATTATGCAATAGTACAGTGACAACATGCAGAGCAGAAGGGAGTGGTTTCTTTGGTGTTTTTTCAGTTGACAGTCATCAGCATATAGGCAACTGTATGATGCATAATAAAATCTTTAAGATCCAAAATATATACTCAGTTTATATACCTAGGTTTTATATACCTAGATTAATTTAAATGGGTGATGGCATGCACTAAGTAAAGAAAAATGTTATTGAGAGGCAAAAAAAACAAGGAAGGATTTTATGGAGTGATCAGTACACAGTGCTCCTCTGTTATGGTGCAAGWTCTTTTTTCTTGTTCTTGCCAAGGTTAGGATGAATGATKCACAGGAAACAAAAGTTCCAAYACTYCCTAAGTATGAATTTCAAACAGCTAGACAAATGCAGCAAGTCAAGAAGATCACCAATGAGATCCTCATTTTAACAATTATACTACTGTTTTCATGGTGACAGTGGAAAATCCAATTTACTGCACATATAAAGTTGATATTTATTATTATGTGTTTAATTCTATTTACAAAACTAATACTTGAAWATGTTATGATTTAAGAACAAAAACATTTCTATTTTATGCCCAGATTCTGCTGTATTGAAGAAAATAAAAATTTAGAAACTAAGCCATTCAAAAATTATGGATCTGGCCACCCCAGATTGTACTCATTCCTCTCAATATATTTATGTTACGTATCTTCTTCCTTTAGCTTAGATGCAATGTTCACTTGCACTTTGAAGTTTTCTCTTTCCTCTCAAACAAAAATCACTAAGGTCAAAACTATTGAGCCATTGGCTTTGCTTAAAAAAGTGCTCTACAGTTCAAGGTTCTATATTGAGTGATAGGTCAATCCCTGCCTTCTGATCTAAAACAAGAAGAAAATCAGTTTGCAACATCAACTCTCCTTTCATACAGATCAGACATCCTGAAAGTCTACCAAGTCTCATCCATAATCCCATCCCACTGACTGCTCACTAACCATTTCATCACACTCCAGTTGACAAGGATTTTGATCTTAATTTTTCCTCTTTTAAAGTWATCTGACAGCAAGGGATAAACATCTAGTATATCTCCCTTGTGTCTATGTTGCTTACCTGCTCTTGTAATCCCTATGCTTTCATTTTGTTCCACTTATTTTGAAAATCACGACCAAAATGGGCTGAGTCTGGAAATACTGGAACAAATATATCTGGAAATACTGGAACAAATGTTTGTAAATTACAAAAAGCTGTCTAGGACACCACAAAGCTCTGAATTATACAGATATTTGGTCAGCAAGTACTCCTCTTGTATGCTAGCCACAATGACCCAGCTGTACAAACAAGGAAATCACCCAAACAGACTGAAAGACAGCACCCAAAAACACTAAACTGTAGTTTYCTGCATTAAGAAAAATATCACTTCAATAAAGACATTGAGAAGCTGGAGCAAGTCCAGAACAAAGCTGGTGAAGTATCTAGAGAGTAAGTCCTATGAGGAGTGGCTGAGGGAGCTGAGATTGTTTAGCCTGGAGAAAAGGARGCTCAGGGGAGATGTTATTACTCTCTACAACTCCYTGAAAGCAGGCGGTAGTCAAGTGAGGGTTAGCCTTTTCTCCCACATACTAGTAACAGCACAAGATGACACAGCCTCAAGCTGCTCCAGGGGAGGTTCAGGTTTAACAGGATATATTTTTTCATGGTAATGGTTGTTAAACGTTGGAATGTACAACCCATGGAAGTGGTAGAGTTACAATCTTTCAAGGTGTTAAGGAAAGACTGGATGTGGCACYCAGTGCCGTGGTCTGGTTGACAAGGTGGYGTTTGGACAAGGGTTGGACTCAGTTATCTCAGAGGTCTTTTTTAACCTAAACAATTTTGTGATTCTGGAAGGAATGGCAGATACATTCAGCAAACCTTCATCTCCTACATTTTCCACTAACCTAACAAATCACATCAAGGAGAGAGCTACAAATTCTCAATTTCTATTTAAAAGCTATCCGATTTCTACTYGCTATAATGAGATAATTTTTACCATGACTAGTTAAAGAACTAGAATGGGATTATTGCAAACAGAAAATTCCTAAGGGAAAAAGAGACATGACAGTTAYCTCAAAGGCAGTTTTCACAGTGACCACAGTATTTTTCAGATAGATGGGGTGTCTTGAAACTATGCTGAACTGGAAAGTGCCCAGGCATTATAGGCAGTTCTGAATATGCTAAGTCTACACTGCAAACTGTATTACAGCAGCAAAATTGCCCAGCCAGCAGGTATCAGTTACAAAAAGCAAACACTTCTCACAAGGACAGAAATACTCTTCCACGACAGTCAAAAAGCAAAAGGCTCACAGCTAAAAGGACATCTGCAATGCAAGGCAAGCCTTCTTAGTCAGCGGCCTGGAATTTCTCAAAAATCATGCAAGTGCTGCCTTGTTGCAAGACTATCATTCCTCTATCATCAAGGAATTTATTTTTAATACTGTAGAAGAAAACCAACAAGCTATCGACCATATGGTTAGCTGAATATCATACAGTATCACTTAACATGAATTTTTCTGCTGTATGTTCCACTCTGTTTCTCCAGCCATCATTTCTATGGAGAATATGCTGCTTTAACATCAAAAGATCATATAGATGGCTACCTTCCTATTAAGGGGATGGCACCATGCTAAAGACTAATGTTCTTATCTACTACCTCTTTCTCAGTATAAGAAGGTCTCTAAAACAAAGTTTGTATTTGCAATGCCATCTTTTATATCTTTACAGTCAAGCAAACTTGATCAAGAATGTCTCCTACTATTGCTCTGATGTGTAAAAAGCAGAGGAATATATAATTTTTCAAATCCAGGATATTTTCTACAGCCTCCACTTGTGTTCATATGCCCATCTGCTCAGTTTCATAAAGTCAAATTTTCTGAACTATGAAGTTAACATATTCATTACTCATTTTATGAGCTCCATGACAATCTATGTATGATTTTGTTATGAAACCTTTTGACACAGCCCCTTCCTTCTCTGCTGAAAAAAGCAGACAGTAACACTGATTCTCTACCGCAAGAATTTTCTGTCATAGTGTCACTTTGTAAAATACAGTCTACTGGACAAACTGGAAGATGATGTAGGCTGCAGTGCCATCCTTACGATGTTGACATTGCTTTAAGATTTATATTTGTCAGACTTGGATAGTGTMGTCTCTCAGCTTGCCAAGTGCCCTGCTGTGATAAGGTGCAAGGAATAAGTAAGCTGCTTAAGTTCAGAGCTGACAAGACAGATGTAATGCTTGCTGGTAATGAAAACAACACACAGCCATTCCTGAAGACCACACAGCTAAACATGCTGGATGTGCCTAGCAAATGATCTCACACCAGTATATGTACAGGGAAAATATGCCACTTCTCCAGAAACAAAATGGTGTTGCCTGTCATTTGGGACATTTAAGAGGCTCATCTCTAGTGCAAGCTGTGGCAGCTGTTTAAGAGACCAWACATACTTTCTCCTGGTAACAGAGGGATCCCAAACAAAACAGCAGCATGAAATAAATGTTTCAAAAGCTGCACAGCAAAAAAAGGCAGGAAATTCACTAGTCTCTAAAAGACTGTGCCAATTTTCCACCAAAAAAAATTATCTAAAACTGTTACCTTATCCTTTTTCTTGGAAACTGCATATACATAAAGCTCACAGAGAGCTAACGGAAAAAAAGTAACCTCAGCTCAGCCATCATTTTTGCTCTTTAAAATGAACATTAACTTGAGTTACTTCAAATCACAGCAAAACAACTTACTGCTTTCTCCAGCAGTTCCTTASGAATATTGTTTCAAATAGCAGTCAGCTTCCTAAACGAAAACCAGTACATATTCATGGAGACAAGTTCTCAAGCTTATAACCTGAACTGGACCTTTTTCCCTCCAGGGAACAGGTCTCGCAGTAATGTTCCAAGGATCATCACACAAATGCCTCATGGCAGAGAACTTTAGGKGGGGGAAACATCAAGGAAAAATTAGTTAAAAGTACTTAAAAATTCCAAATTTAACTGCTGAGAGCWGAAAATCCTCACTGAACTGAGTTTTGAACTATTTCCAGCTATGTCCAAGTAGTTAATTTATCAATTACTCATCATTCTATACTTAAAATACATCAAATCTGTGAAATGGCATGCAGCATAAGTAACAACCAAAAGTGACTGTGCAAATGGAAAGCTAYGATCTAATCACAAACACTGACACTTGGTGGGACAAATCACATGASTGCAGCACTCCAGCTGACAGCTACAAACTGTTCAGAAGGGACAGGCAAGGAAGGAGGGGCAGGCAATTTGCCATCTCTACRGACTTGATTGCATAAACCCATCATTGAAAAACAGYRATGAACAGATCAAGAGCTTGTGGTTGAAAATCAGAGGCCAAGCCAATAAAAGRAATCTCATGGTTTGTGTTTATTACCCACCACTCAGTTGAGGGGACCCTGTTGACAAAACCTGCTTACTTCACATGCAGGAAGCATCACTCTGGCAGGTTCTGATCCAGCTGCAGGGACTTGTCAGGACACTCCCTGACATCTGCTGAAAAAGCAGCTTGGCAAGATATAAGCAGCCCAGGAGACTCCTGGACAGCATCAAGGATMATTTCCTACCCCAGCTGACAGAGGAGTGCTACTGCAYCTCTTGCTTACTGACACAGATGAACTAACTGGAGAGGTCAGGATCAGTGGCAGCCTGGGCTGAAGGGGTCATGCYCTGGTGGAATTCCTGATCTCAAGGGCTATGGGCCAAAGAAAGGTTCAAGTCAGTACWCTGAATTTTAGGAGCCTGAACCTTTAGTTATTTAAGGAATTAGGATGGGACACTCCAGAAAACTACACTCAGGGACRAAGGAGCAGAATAGAACTTGTCAGRTCTTTGAGGACATTTTTCTTAGAGCCCAAGATCTCTCAATTTCCACCAGTGAGAATTCAGGCAAGGAAGGCAGGAGACCAACATGGCTCAGTAAAGACCTCCTGGACAAAGTGAAATACAAGAAGGAAAAGCACTGGATCATGGAATCAGGGACAGGTATCCTGGGAAGAAAAGAGAAGTGCTRTCTGGTTGTGGAGGGACAGGATTAGGAAAGGTAAGGTRTAGCTGAGCTGAATTTGGCAAGGGATAGAAATAATAGTAAAAATGGCTTCTATAGGCATGTTGGTCAGAAATGGAAGATTAAAGAAAATGTGAGGTACTCAAAAATTTTCTGTGCCTCAGTATTCATTAGTAAYCACTCTTCCCACATCTCTGAAGTCCCTGAACCTCAAGACAGGAACAGGGGAATTGAAGTACTTCCCAATGTAAGAGCAGATCAGGTTCAAGACCACCGGGAGGACCTGAACTTACAGAAGTCCACAGGGCCCAGTTAGATGCATCCCAATGAAATGCAATGGAATTTGCTGGTTTAGCTGCCAAGCCACTCTCCATCATATCTGAAAAGTGATGGCAATCAGGCAAAGTGCTCACTGACTAGAGGAAAGGGAATATTGCACTCTTTTTAAAAAGTATGTTTATAACAGAAATTTTTTCCATAATCTTGCATCACTTTGTATCTGGGGTAAGGTGATTTTAACTGGAGCATCACTGCAATTATTACCAGTTACAATCAGGATACCTTACAGTTSTATTATTCAATCTTCTAGAAATTTACTTTTCTATTATATGTAAGTCTAAAGTAGTTTTGAATGAATTTTGCTGTGCTACTGATGATACATACATTTAAAAAAACCCCAACAGTTCCTCACACATCAGTGGGTGATCACCTCATCACTGTTTTATTCCTTGGAAGTCCCCACTGTTCCACGTCCTCCAGAATCTTTGAACAGTTTGGGTTGGAAGGGAGCTTTAAAGATCATCTAGTTTCAACCCCATTGCCACTCGACCAGATTACTCAAAGCTCCATACAACCTGACCTTGAACACTTCCWATGATGAGGCACCAACAATTTCTGTGGGCAACCTGCTCCAGCATTATATCACTTTCAGTGTAAGAAAAAAGGTCTTCTTTGYCTCCCTATCTAAATCTACCTTCTTTCAGTATAAAACACTTGCTGGTAGTCCTGTCACTGCAGGTCCTAGTAAACAAAAAAACCTTTCCTGTCTTTCTTTCAAATATTAAGCAAGTTTTCATCAGAGCTTTCTCYTCTCCAGAATGAAAAGCTTCAGCCTTCTCAGCCTGTCTTCATAGCAGAAGTGCTCCAGCTCTTTGATCATTTTTGTCTTGGACCCATTTTAACAGGTCCACTATTTCTTCTTGTGCTGGGAAACCCCACAGCTGGATTAAATACTCCARCTGGAACTACTTTTGCAAAAGCAGASCAGAGGGAAAAAATCCCCTCTCTTGACCTGCTGGCCATGCTGTGTTTCATGCAGCCTAGGATGAACTTGGCTTTTGATTTTTTGAGTTGTAAGTGCACACTGACAGCTTGTGTCCAGCTTTATCCCCTTTTCTCCCAAGTCATTCTCTGCAGGGCTGCTRTCAATCTATTCACCCATCACCTTGTATTGATACTTGGAATTGTCACTGGCCTGAACAGAGATGTGATACAAAATTATGGACAAATTTTTCAGTTTTAATTTACATTTTAAAATATGATATGTATTCAATCACTATACAAACAAAAAAAACATGCATATAACTTGTGCATGAACCAAGCACGTAACTTGTGCATGACCCATGCACATAACTTGTGCATGGAATAATCAGAGATAAATTTTCCTGGATTATCGTGTCTGCAAATTCTTTTCTTACAGATACAAACCTGGTGCCAGTTTTCTTTCTCCACATTTCTAAATTCTGCAATYCTTGACAGTTACTACACATATAACAGCAGACATGTTTATGTCTCTTTCTGTTCATGTCTTCAGACATTATTTATAGTAATGCATTTCTAACGTTTGCCATATCTTTCATAAGACTTGATAGTACYGTACCACTGCAAGATACAAATTTGACAGGCTGCAATAGGATCTGCACATTATTCTGACAGTAAGTACTATACAGCCAGCAAACTATATTCTTTCAATTTCTTTAATGAAAATCTTACAAACACCACGACTAAATCATATACAGTAAATTCTATTTTATACATGATGGCAATGAGTTACTACATTTTTAAATAAGTTACATATTGCATTAAGCAACTATTGCATTAATTTTAATTTAACAGTTTTAAAATCAAGTATATTATTAAAAGCTATTTCATTAACAGTTATAAAACAATTTGGAAATATGTTAAAATCTRGCTCAAGATTTCTGTCTATTTTGGTCCCACTGCATGTGAATGTGTGCAGTGATCCAGTTAATATATGATTGTATCTATGGCATAATGATTCTACTCAATGGCCCAGCAATATTTTTGGAAACACTGAGAAGTAATCAATACTTCTTTGTATTACCAGAAGCGCACAGTAACACTGGTATACATCACTGCAAGTGGTTCTCTACTTTTTCACAAACACAGCTGCAAAAGTTCTACTAGCTCACTGTAGTTTAACAAATGAATTTCATTACAAATTAGAACGCAGAAGATGAGCAGTGTCCTCAAATGTCTTTAATCCTTTTTAATCATTAGAACAGAATGACATGCAGTAGAATAYGTGCCCATTCTTTTAAAAGCTCATACAAATTTTTGCTTTGATTCCATTCTTCAGTGCCATACCACTGTGAAACCTCTATATTTTCAGAATTGATGTACCTTTCAATACTATAATCTTTGGCTTTCAAGCTCACTATTATTTGCCTTCAGGTGCAAATTTTAAAGTGTACAGCTTTCTAAAAAACCTTTATGGCTTTAGCTAGGTTCTGAAAGGCTTGTAGATCAGTCATCATCACACTGCAGATTTCTTTTCAAAATAATGTTCTTCAGTCAGAGTACACTTGTGGTTATACTCGGTTCACTTGTCAAATACAAATCTGAGGTCATCAAAAGCTTCAGGGCAACTTCAGCTATTCCAAAACTCATTTTCTACCTCTATTTTGTTGGAAAAATAGTATTTCAAGTATAAAAATAATAGGAAACTCTAAAGGTGGAGAAACAAAGGCATTGCATGTGCATGTTTCAGTACAGCATTGCAGTGACTGTCCAGAAGGACAAAGTCAATCCAATACCCAAGCATTTTAAAACATAAAAAAAAAGCAAAAGGAGGAAAGGTATTTAACTATGAAGTTGATATATATTCTATTRAAATCATGATTTTAGAGCTGACATCTCAAAATACATAGGTCTAGGAACAGATGCTAATGATTCTATTTAAGTATTTCTCTTGTAAYTGATGAAACGTTTAACACTCTCATTTACAAGGTCTACATTCATAATAAGTCACATGCCTGGCAAGGCTGAATGACACTAGACTCAATATTCCTGTTGGCTTGAATTCCTTGGCTATAAAATAAAAAGCATGGGCTTTTATTTAATTCTAGTTTTAAGTCCCATGTTTTATTAAAATAGAAAAACAGACAAGGGAGCGCTTTCTTTCAAAGGCTGATTTGATATTYGAAAGGTCAGTCTGAATTTTTCATCTCCAGAGACTTTTTTATGCAGCTATAATTCATATTTATAATTAGAGCTGAGTAATTAACACTCTTTTGAAAACAGAGACTATCTRGGTACTTGGGGAAAAGCTTTTCCCTTCCCAAAGTAAAACTGAGTTTTATCACTGACTTTGACACACAAAGAAATCCAGTTTGTTTCCTACGACCCAAAGCCCCATACATATAAATAGTCAAGGAAAATGCAATTTTAGAAGCATAAGCATACACCAAGCTTCTCTTGGAGACTTAAAGACAAATGGAACAAGGCAAAAATAAATTTAATAAAACTAAACTCAGCTGGAAGCCTAAGCTTTGTCTGCTTTGGGTAAACTGTTAGATGCTGTTTAACAGCATTGGGATGGAAGCTAACACTCATTCACAGCATGAATTCTACAAATTACATACTTCCTCCAACTTGTCATTAGCTAAAACTCTGCATTCAGATTTACACAAATCTCAAATAGTGCCTCAGCATCCCATCACTTCTCAGCAACTTTGCCTCTCTTTTATCTGCTCCTAACATTTTCACTGTGATTAAAAGTATTTAAGTTAGCATTTGTGTATTTCCTGCTTTCACACTAGCTCATGTCTGCTGTTACAACTTGGAGACCACTGGAACAGAAACCAGATGAATATGTGTCCACAAAACAACTAGCATCCTGTAGTTTATGCAAAATATTGGTTTATATTGTGTGATAAGGTAAGGTATATCCCTTCAGTCATTTCATTTTAGAACCTGTACTTAAATGTCCATATTCAAGGTATTTCTTTCCTAGCTTGGTAATTACAAACTGTCATTCCAGATGGCTGTTCGAGCTCAGAGTGCCTGAGGGATGYGAACATCATAAAATGAAGAAAGAAAGCCTGAATCTCTGATAAAAGGAGACCAGGATAATCTCATTTCTCCCTTCACATATATTTGGGRAAAAAAAAGTATAGTCACCAACATAATGCAGAGAAACTACAGGTTATAGCATCTTCGTGGCATGCTCTCAACACTGRGGTTCCCTAGGAGGTCATTTGCTTTCACAAGAAAAGTCAGCTAAAATCCAACAATATCTYGTGTTTATACCAGAGTGTATCACGTGCTTTTCTTCCCCTATGAAAAACAAAGCAGCCAAATCTTCCATTTATTTTGTCTACTTGTATTCAGGAAAAAATTCAAAAGATTTAATTTTTTAGTGAAAATTTCACTGTCATGGAAGTTTTCAGCAGTGATGGTACATGACACATAACCTACTGAAAAACCTAGAGAAATACGAAAATATGTTGTCATGCTTTAACAACCCAGTGATTTGCAAACATGAAACAGCTGAATAAAACATTTTTAAAGCTATAAACTACTATTGGTATGATACAAATACTGAGTTTTACTCTGGAAGATATTAGTATATCTTGAATATTTAATAGTGGCAAGACTAACAGGACACACACTGATTTCAATSCAAAATTTCTAGTGCACTGAAACTATTTAATAGCAATCATTACATCTACTGGCTGAGCAATAAAAGAAAGCCTACCATTATATTCCTGTTTGCACAGATTTTTTTTRATTTGTAAAAAAAATTAAACATTGCCTTTTTACTTCCTTTTCTATTTCTTTGTAGATGCTATGTTATAGAAAATGTCAGGTCCTCCTCTACAGATCTCTGGAAATAGGAGATATTCTGTTTATTTGYGCTTCTTATTATTTCAGGGGGAGGAAGAGGGAGGACAGGGATAGAAARTATTTCAAGCAAGTAGAACCATTTGCTCCTACAGTGTAATATATAATTTTGGTATGGCTGCGTACTAGAACTTAATCTATTCCTTTATAATTTTTTCCACTGTGTTTTGCTCATTTAAAAAAAATTAGCAAAACACATCCTGAATTTTGTAAAGGAAAAGTGGCACAGTCGGGGAGTCCACATTTATTACATCATGCTTTATCACAACATGGATTATAAAAATAGGCTCAAAATTAAGTACTTAATCAAAATTAATTTTTTTTTAAAGTACTGCATATGAAGGCTCAATATCAAGAAATTATGTACAAAGCTTTCATTTCCTCTGGTAATTCTTTGCCTTGAATGATGGAGAGAGATGCACAAAGGTGTCTTTAATCTATCAAACAGGATAGCTGTAAAGCTGGAATTGGCTGCTGAAGAGCAGCACTGACTGTCCCTAAAATTTGAAAGGGCAAAACTGACCTGCATCAATTGTTCACATATTCCTTGGTGTGAAAAACTCACCATGTTTTACAGAAATTAACAGCAAGGCAGATGGTGTAACTGTCTACTCTGAGGTGTAGAACAAATGGTAATTAATGGAAAGGAATGAAAGGTAAAGATGAAGTGGGGTTGAGTGGAGAAAGAAGAGGCATGAATTCCTAGAGAAAGAATACATTTGCATATAATCCCTGGGATTCCCCTGAGGAAAAATATTCAGTGCCAGAGGCTATGAGAGCTTTGTTATTCTGTAGCATCAACAGTCAGGAAATGAAGATTAACTTTAAAGATCACGTTTGAATTGAGAATAATGTGGCAACTATACACAAGGCTAGAACATACACAGAAGGCTACTGGCAGYAAACTCTTCAGAGAAGTAGGACCCCCATGTTTCAGGAAACAAGAGAAATATGTTACAAGAGGTATCTGATATAGTGTTTTAAACAAAATGAAAGTATCCGTGCAATTCTACTATGTATATGTGTGTATATATGTATCTGTATATATATATATGCAGGTGTAAACATATTTTTATTTTAAAAATACATTATAACATCATATGATATCACTCAGGAAACTTAGTTTAGCTAGGGTATTCACTCTGAAACTGAACAGAGTAAAATCATCAGAGGCAGTCATTAACTTGCAACAAAGATGAAAATTTAAAAGCAGACAGCCTGCTGGTGGCTTTTTTCTGCTCCTTTACCCAAGAAGAAACATTTMATTGGTCTATTGGCATTACATCATTACAGAGCCTTTTGAAACGGTGAAACTGCCTACTTCCCTGAAATTAATACAAATCTAGCTATTTCATTATGTATTTAATGTCAAAAATTAAATCTTGGGATAATAAGGTTTAATGAGCCAACCAGGATTCTGGTGCTTCCTTCGCTCACAAAAGGCTGTCTTCTACCTGCAGCACTACTACTGTTACGACTGTTAKAAAGTAGCCTGCCTCCCACACAAATATACAAACCTTTCTTCTTTAAAAACCAGTYTTAAGGAAGGCAAGTACTCTATTTCTAAACATGTATATATTTGCAGGACACCATAGGCTTATATACAGCTTTATACRAGTGGTTCAATGTCCTTTTATATTGAAGGAAGCATCAAGAACTGAAAAAGCTTTAAGGACTAAAAGCAATATTCTATCTACTGAAGGAAATAAATAGAAGATAATTCAGGAATTCCTCAACTGTTCATAACTGATTAACATAATTGCTTCATATTCAGCAGAAATAACCTAGGTTTGTAAATCATTTAATTTCAGAAACATTGCCTCCACACCTTCATAATCAATAATTTAGAATTAATTCAAGCCTTTTYCAAAAGGCTTCTGTTAGTCTTACAGTGTTTAAGTCATGGACAGTCCACAAAATACATTTCAACATCTGATGAATGGATGAATGAATGAATTTATTCCAGTTGGTGTCCAGTCACAAGTAGTGTTCCCCCAGAATCAGGGCCATTTCTCTTTAATATCTTTATGACCTGGCCAAGGGGATCAAGTGCCCCCTCAGTCAATTCACAGACAGCACCAAGCTGGGTGGGAGTGTTGATCTGCTGSAGGGCAGGAAGGCTCTGCAGAGGGACCTGGACAGGCTGGATCATGGGCCAAGGCCAATGATCTGAGGTTCAACAAGGCCCAGAGCTGGRTCCTGCCTGGCACCATGCCCTGACCAGGTGGCCACGAAGGCCAACGACATCCTGGCCTGTACCAGCAATAGTGCAGCCCGCAGGAGCAGGGCATGGATTGTCCTCCTGTACTCAGCACTGGTGTGAAATCTGTGGTCCAAGAAGGATATTATGGTGCCCAAGCATGTCAAGAGAAGTGCAGCAAATATTGGCAAGGGCCTGGAGTACAAGTCCTGGGAGGAGTGGCTGAGGGAGCTGGGGTTGTTTAGCAACTAGCCTGRAGAAAAGAAGACTCAGGAAGAAGTTTATCACTCTCTAGAACCGTGTGAAATGAGGGTGACAGCCTCTTCTGCAAAGCAAAAAGCAGTAGGACGAGACATAGAGGCCTCAGAATCTTCCAAAGGAGGTTAGGTTTGATAGCAGGACAAATTTATTCACMRAAAGGGTGATTAAGCTTTGGAGCAGCTTCCCCAGGGAAGCTGGATGATGCCACCATTCCTGGAAGTGTACAGGAAATGAGCAGATATGGCAGACTGAGATAAGGTGTGCCCAGTGGGCTTTGTGTTATTCAGTCAGAGGTTGGACTTGAGGACCTTGGAGGTTATTTCCAAAAATGTTTTCATKATTTCTGTGTTTTCAACCCTTGAATTAACAATTTTCAAGTCACCTTATGTTTTTATGTTATATACACTCTTTGCATATGTCTTTTAATTTATTTTTAAAAGGACATGTGAAAACCTTTTGTTTTTTTTTTTATTCTGAACAAAAATTCAGAACAGATTACCACTTGAAGGACAGGCTAACAATTTTAAACCACTCCAAGCTACATTTCCACATTTAGATATACAGCTACAAATGACTAAAAAAATCAATGAAATAAAATGAAATTAAAGTATAAATAGAGCAAAAATATTAATAGTTCAAAAAAGTGAGTACAAGGTAAAGTAGACCAAGAACCACATTGGAAGCAGTGTAGGGTGATCCAGAAAACTTGTACTTCCTCTAAGACTTTGAATGGGCCATGAATCATTTTCTTTCTATTTGACATCACAGTCATGCACACCTTAACAGATTAAGTAATTATTGTATAACATAGCAAAAAACCACATTTTGCACTTGTGCATATCCTCTTCTTGAGTACATCACTGTTCCTGAATGACACTGTTTAATGTGTGATTTATTGAATGCATATTTTTCAACACCCTGATGGCAGACACATCATGTAAAAACCAGATCATGCATCCTTCCACCTTCATAAATAGTTGAGGTAATAATCAATAATAAAAAGACCTCACAAATATGTACTGTGTAGTATTCCCTGTCTTTTTGGTTTCATCACCAATACAGCTCCAAAAATGAAACTTTCATAGTYGATACTGATCAAATTTGTTATTCTTCTCTTGGGGAAGAATGGGTTTGAGTACCATTTAATAGAATACCGAAGACTGTTACCACTGTTATTGAACTGCCATTATTTTCCAAAAGGCCCATCTTGGTAAAACCCTGATTATTTATTTCTTACCTTAAACATAACTTATAAAACTTTTTATCTCGCAATAACCACCACAATTCAGATTTTCAATACATTTCAAATATTGGAACACCTTAATAGCAACACATATATGGAGCATATATTAATATACTACTCACCAATTTTAATCTTTGCAAAGGTATTCTGCTAGTGTCTATCGGAGTACGCTCTGTGACATTACCAAATCTGACTTCTGGGATGGCAATTGCACATATTACATGTGCCCACCTGTAAAAAGTGGCAAGTCAAAAATATCACCAAAGAAACTCATAGAAATACAAGTTCTTAAGTTGTTGCTTGCTGCATATTTGGCTTTTRCTTTTGGTTTGGTTTTCTTAAAGGTACCCATCTGTAGTTACTTCCATTTTAGGCTTTCTTAAGCTTCATTAACACATTTTATCAAACCTTGCAACAYTACTACTTTGTGTCAATTAAATGTGTGTCAATTAAATTAAAGATTGGGGTTTTACTGCAAAAAATTTTAAGCATGTTTTACTTTTTATTTAAGTATGAAGTTTTTGTAGGTTTGCTATTCAGGTATATATATAAACACCACAYTATTTGGTTCATGTGTAATTTATCATCTCCAGCATTTATTACACATTATTAACATTATTCAGACCTGAGAAACCCTTCTTACACAACAAACATGATTACAACCCATCATGTATCTATCAAAATGCAAAGTGAAATGCAAATGCTATCAAGGCCTTCTGTCTATAGACACAACAGCATCCAAGCAGCAAAGTGATCAAGCCACCAGTGCAATGCCTAACATGAACTGGAACTCCTTCCGTGGCAAAAGCACCTGCAAGTGCCTAGAAGCAGGGCTAAATTTAAGTCTTTAATGCAGAATCAGGTTTGTCATATTATACTACATGCTTCCTATATGCATCAGAAAGAACTCCAAATCCTCATGATACATGAATCTCAAAAATAAGACAAGTTAAAAGAAACTTTTAAAAGTCTAAAATTAGTGTTGAAACTGTTTATTTCATGAAGCAAAAGTGAAGCTAATGACACTTTTATTAACAAAGAGCAGCCTTCTGAGGCTACTTCTAGAATCTTTTTGGACAAAAAGTAAATCTGAATAAAGGAAAACATTTCCATTTTTTGATCCATATTTGACTTATTCCCTGTCATTTACTGTATGTCTGTTTTCATTATCCCATTTGCTCCATTTCTGTAAGCTCTGAATGCTTGCCTCACTCCACTTCTTGCACATTTTGAAGAAACACATTACATGAGCATCTTAGCAGAGTAACAGGGATGTGGGCTGAAACTGAAGGAGATGGAAGGTGATGCAGAGAACAGAAATAATTTCTCTTTCCTGCACTACAGCAGCAATATTTCAATAACTCATCTTTGACAAAAACATCTGCRAAAGTATAATATGACACACAGGGACCAAAAAAAACTCCTGTCATGTGACTTTAAAGTTKTACTGGTCAAAGTGTGAAATAAGAGCTGTATATAAAAATGACATATCAATTAGCAAGTTCAGCCCAAATAAAAACAGATAAAGTTTGCAGATCCATCCATCCTTTTATTATGGTGACAGATTGTTCATATTTTAACTTACAGAAAAGTTTTGTTTTGAGACTTTTTGAAACATTTTTTATAAAAGCCATTTTCTTTTCATTGTGACCTGCCCACCTGCTAAACCACACTGTCTACCATCTAAGCTTTATGAGACAGAAATGCTATAAATAAAACACCTCTTCAATCAGTCTTCAACTAAACATCTATCCTCTGACATCTCTCAACCTAACAAACTCACAACAATTGCTGTGCTCTGCTGAAAAGAAGGAATCTCAGCCTTCCTATTTGGGAAACTGCTTACTGCATGCACACATACCAGTCTGATGTATTAGCTTTTAAAAGTATGACATGCTCTCCCTGTATCTCTAATTAGTATGTACAGATTAAAGAAGGAGCAAAGGGAACGCATGTTAGATTTTACAGCTGTTGGAGAAAAAATATTTAATTGAAATGATAGCTAATGCTGAAAGACAGATTAAAAATTCCACAATGTGTAACAACTATAAAGTGTTACAGAAACATGAAAAACAGAGTTCAATTGCTTTTACAGAAATCTTGTTTTATAAATCTGTAAAACTAACCTACAGAGTGATAGAATGTAAACCCAAAAACCTTATGTGCAATTACAGAAGAAAAGTGATTTTATGCAAACCTCTGTGGATTTTTCTCTTAAAAATACCTTATGAGACTCTTCAAAAAWTTTTAAATTGATATACAAAAAAAGGATAAATTTTTAAAGATGCAACATGGAAGCTACCAACAGCAAATATCAAAATGGCATGATAAATTCTACTGAGATAATATTATGTCATTCTCTTTTTATTTAGCAAGTAAACCAAGTAGCAAATTTAAGGGAATTTAAAACAGCTAAAAATCAGCTGAGAATTTTCAGGTACTGGTGAAAATCTCCATTAAAAATAGCTACAATAATAATGCTTTTGGAAGGTAAGATATGACCTGAGTTAAACAAAAAAACTTCTCCTAACTGACAATTTACAAGAGTCATGAAATCGATTGCAAACCACTGATAAATACATTCGTCCTGGTAAGTGAAAAAGGATGTTGTACCTARATCATGTCTTACCACTGCATTCCAAAGCATGAAAGAAAGGGGCCTATATAATATTGCTGAGCTACTAATATAAGCTAATTCATTATGAAATTATTCAAAATGCATAAAGACTATTTGCTATTGGGCTTGAAAAAACATTAAGCTGCAAAATTTTCCACTTTAGCTGTTAGAATTTCTTCCTATAGTGTTCTGTCACCCCGATACAATAATAGCATGATGTCAGCAACAAACCTATTTTTGACAATGCATGAGAGAAGTRCATTTGAATAAAAAACAAACTTCAGAATAGAAAATTATTTCAATATTATTAAAATTAATTAATTGAAAATACTGGGTTTAGAAGTTCAAAAGTATTGTATTGTAATTTTCAGGAGCAAAGAAGAAAATACGCTTTGCTGTTTGATAAGACTTGCCCATGCAAACAAAGATAAATGAGCTCTCATTTACTTTCTTTGCACAAAGGCCAGCAGATTAAAATTTGGAACAAGTAAGTGTATGCAAATGCTAAAACAAATGTACATTTTACTATCTAACTGTTTAACAAAGAGCCAGTGCCACATTTCAATAGAAGTAATTTTAATTCTGCAATAATTCAGCTTAAAGGGATACTGTGAAGTAATTAGGGTTGCAAATGCTTTTGCACCTGGGAATGAACTGGAAATAAAGTTTAAAATAAGCACATAAAGTCCTGAAGAATATATTACTTACTTTTTGTCAGTAGTTTGCTTTAATGCACCACCTCTCAAATTGCAGAGACAACATTCCTAAATATAAAAATAKAGTAGAAAAAAGTGAGCTTTCATGATGGTTTACAAATCAGTTCTATTCATCTGATCTTGAGGATAAGAAAAGTGCTAATGCAATTAATTACCAGRTTACAAGTTGTCACTTAAAAGCAAAGCACTTCTTTACCGGGGAAGAAACGGATACAGAAACAAAAAGAGAAACAACTCATACAACCTAAAGAAAAAAGTATTTGAGTATTACTTACAGACAAAGTGATAGAATAAATTTGAAATGTAATAAAAAATCCAAGCAAAATCAAAACCAAACAAAAAAGTCCCCAACACTTTTAATCACTACTGCCATAGAAAGGCTGGAAAGTGGAAAGGTAAAACAATGTACTAGGGCACATATTTAGTTTAATATTTAAGTTACTGAGAAACTGACCCATAAGCTATTGATCTAGCTCAAGTTATATTTTTTCTTTTTCTTTTTCCTGCAGTATACCTTCACTGCTTTGATCTTCAGTACAACTTAATCTCTTTCAGGGCACTCAGCAAAGTGTTCAGCAGTCCCCAGATAACATGCCAAAAAACATGGCTTTTCCTACCTCTACTTAAAACTGAGCTTTTGAACAGATACACTCTTTTCTTCATTTCAACCCTTCACTCCTCTTCTGTCTTCTCCATTTCTGAATCTATTCTTTCCCTTTCTTTTTTCCTCTTGTCCCTTGAGAGGAGCTGATGAAAAAGTGTTTAGAACATTAGCTATTTTTCTTCCTGACAGTTTTTCTGGTCTCTACAAGGAACAAATGCTCAAAACAGAGTCAGGATATTCTGTGGCAGTATGCCTATATGAGACCATGTCTTTTGAACCCCTATATTTAAGTTGCCCTTGCAGGACAAACAAGCAAACCAAACAAAAACATAAACAAAGTGAAACACCAAAGAACTTTATGTTCTCCATCTTTCTTTCCCTCAGTCTTCCAGATGGTGTGGTCAACTGAATGCACCACTGTGGGGTAGAGAGCTGATGCCATTTTCCCTGTGTCTTCCATGCTACGAGGGCACCCTGGTGGGTACCATCTTGTAAATGCTATTTCCACTACTCTGGGTCTCTGTTTCCCCGGCTTCATGAGATTCAGCATTTTGTTATCTCGTCACTATTTACTGGTTTGGGTTTTTTTGCTTGTTGCTCTCTTGCTTGTTAATAAACAGTTATTTTTTCACTTACATCTACTGGCATTCATTTCTTATGGATGGAAAGGGCTTGGTTGAAACTAAGAGGGGGTGACTCATTTTACAGTTACTCCCTCTTTAAACTGACTTAAACCAATACAGCAGTTCTGCAGAGCATGAACTTTTACAACTTAGACATAGAATAACATCTGCAGATTAGGCAAAAGAACACAGGTCTAACTCATCAGAAAACTCTGCACAGAAAAACCTTCATTCTCCACTTTCAAATGTGAACATTCAGGGGATCCCTCAAAAATTCTTTTAATCTGAGTACCTTCTCAACGTTGGCCACAAAAGTACTTTAACTCTGCTTTGCAAAATAAAAAGTGCATTTGCTCCTATTTTAAGAGCTTTGACATTCTTAGGTCAATTTACTTCAATATTTGTTACTTGAAAAATGATGACATTTTTCAGCTTCTAATGGGTATTTTTCACTTTTACAGAAAACTTTCATTAGACCATCTGCTGTGTAACTTAATAATGCAACTAGACTGAGAATCCAAGGCCTAAAGAAATTTTACAAATATATTTTACAAATAAATTCAGCCAAAACTCTCAAAAAGAGACAGAAGTCATATCTTTACCTATTAAGTACAGAGCTCTGGCATTAGGTTAAAAATAGAAAAAAAAAAGAAAGAAAAAATATTAAAAAGAGGGAAAATAAAATGGAGGAGAGCAGCCCAAAAAACCAGGAGGTGGCTCTAAATACCCTCATTACAAGCTATAAAAAGATTACCCTTATGAAGGACCTACAGGAACCATATATTATGTCCTCTTAAAAAGCAACTAYACATATCTTTGGTGAACAGAAAGTGTTGGTAGGTACTGCTTCACTTTCTGCTGGACACAGGCTATAATTAGATCCCTAAGAACTAGTAAATTTCACCAGCGTTTGTAACAAACCTGTATGGGTAGGAACACAGATTTAAAGGCCATTAAAACTGTTTTGTTAATTATGCTTGCATTGCATGCAAAATATTGTCCTCTATCCAGGCAACATGGCTATTAATTTGACTTCTGTTTCAATATCCTACAATTAATGAAAACTCAGAGGACCTGACATTTACAAAGACTAATATTCCTAATAAATGCATATGTGCCATGGGTGGCAGTGAAGTAACATGTGAACTAGTAGTCATTACCCATGTTATTGTGCATGAAGGACACAGACCTGATGAGGTAGTCCAGCACTCCAAAAGCACCTCTCCTATGAAGACAGGCTGAGAGAGTTGTTCAGCCTGGAGAAAWGTAGAGAAGGCTTTGGGGAGACCACATTGKGGCCTTTCAATACTTACAGGAAGCTTATAAAAAAGATCATGAAAGCATTTTAGAAGAAAAAATGGTTTTAAATACAGATGAGATGTAAGAAAATAAGTTTTTGACAATAAGAGTAGTGAAACACTGGACCAGATTGCCCAGAGAGGCAGTGGATGCCCCATCCCTGGAACCATTCACAGTCAGGTCATATTGGGCTCTGAGCAAACTGATCTAAATGAGAATGTYCCTGCTCATGACAGGGAATTCGAACTAGACAGCCTTTAAAGGTCCCTTTCAACACAAACTCTTCTCTGATTCTGTGGTTCTGTGTTCTCACAGAGAAAGAAAGTGTCTGCACGACCCTGTGTGCCTGCTGTCAGTCTATATGTAAAGGAGAAGAATGTATTTCATTATAAAGCACCACTTTAGGAAGGTATCCAATGTCTCATTCATTATTACTTTCCAAATCCTTTAAACAAGTAATTCTGTCATTTGTATTTGCATTAAATAATAATTTCATAAGCRTATTATTTTACACATATCTAAATTAAATCTTAGACCATTTTAAATTGCTCATCTCCTTAAAAAATCTCCGTAACATTCTAGAATTACAAGAAGACTTTCTCTCTTCCAGTATCTGTATAAAGTAAGATATCTCCATATAATTCAGTTTTATACTGAAGTTTTATACAGTAACATTCATTTAATCTTTCAGCTTTTTTAGGGAAATGATGCAGTTTTTCACAACAATACATATCATATCCACTGTTTCTACACTAAATGTTTCCCCCTGCTTTCAAGGAAACATCTTTGCAACCAGCAACCCAAATCTCACTTCTCTGCTTCARTCACTTCAAGAAATTGCTGGAAAACCCTCAAATCAGTGTGAATTACCCACACCTCCTTTGGTACATACATCCAAAAGATGGATCACCTTTTTTGGAAGGGTATGTCGCTACTCAGGCAGAGCTGCACATTAATTATTGTTGCATAGATAAATATTACATAAAACCCAAGCCTGTTCACAACTCATTTATATTTTAAAATAAATACATTTGCTTATCTTTGAATATTTTTTCARTGCCTGCCAAAACTCAGTCATATTCACAGTAACGCTTTCAACAAGCAGTTTTCACACCTCTATATTCCCATATTTACTTCATCAGCAATAGCTATCTCCATASAAGACAGGAAGCTGTCTGACACAGCAAGGCAGTAGAATCAGCCAAACCATAGCAGAGGGATATATATTAAGTCATCTAACAGTTATTTTTATTGAAAACTATGACCATGTACCACATGATCCCATTTCTTGTTAAACTGCTATTTCTCCTTTACTAAGACCCTGTAAATTACAATAGCATCTCCAAAGAATGACGTTTATCCAGTTAAATAAAAAGGAAATTTATGCTTATGTCAGTGGAAGACAGGGTAAAATAAAATGTATGTTACTCTTAATGAATTGTGCCTTACATATTTTCAAAAAATTTCCTCTTAAAATGTAGTTTCCATATGCAACCTAATMATCTCTCACAGCCCTTTGGAATCCATGCTATTAGGGAGCTTTTCATAAAAAAATAACTAAGTAGATTCCCTACTTAAGCTTTTCCTCTTTATTTTATGCACGATAAACATAAAAACCCCAGACTGTCCCTTTATATTTTGACATTTTCCATCTACAGACTTTTAGTCAGTTAAACAACCGCAATTTTTCCACCTAACTGACTTCATCTGTGGCCATGTTCTCCCTTCTGAAAAGCAATGAGAACAGATCTTCAGTGATGTCAGGCAAAATATGTTTTATTTTTATCCCACATCTGGGGAGATGTGCTTACACAGCCATGACTTGTGTAACACATGGACAATAATCTTCAGGATCTTTTCTACAGCAGCAGCTGATATCACTGCTCCACAATCATTTGTCTGTATTCCAGCTTCACTATCCTGCACTTTTCTCTACTTACCTCTTGCTTTCCAGGTTATCCTGGTAATTTTTAAAGATCTTGTTCATTTCCGATTGCCCTTACTTCACAGGACTCACTAAAAATAAGCCAAAAGCTTGTCTTCAGCTAACATCTCCTGCAACAGCTTCTGCAAAAGTGATAACTATGCAGGCTGTGGCTGGTCAAGCCAGTAAAAAGACTGCATAATGCTTGACAGATGCAACTATAAAAATGAGACTTGGAAAAGGGCTTGACTAAATACTTCAGTAAGAAGGTAGTTGCTAACAAAGGAAACCACCAGCAGATTCAAAACAAACAAACAAAAAAGCAGAAAGATTTTTCACACAGTATGTGTATAACCCACATTGTCAGATGTGGGTGCTGTAATTTTACACTAGTTGAAAAAGAAGCTGCATAAGTTCATGAATGAGAAATCTAAAAATGGTTACTTTTTACTAAGGAAATAKAAAGATACTGCCTTTGGCTAAGACAATTTCTTATATCCAGATTRTAGGAGACTGAGAAAGCATTAGGAATGCTTGCTCAAGACACATATTCTTCATCAGGTATTAATTTCTTGCTGTGAAAGAGAGAATACCACACCAGAACAGACTTCACTTTAATTCTTGTGGCACATCTTACTGTTCTATGTAACCTGCAGTTTTAAACTTTCACATGCAGAAACAATACCTAGATACTAATGAAAATCCAAATGCTTGGCACTAAGCACACATTAAAACATATATTACATATAATATACATTTAATTTTCCTACTATGTGATCCCAAAAAACAACCAAAAAAAASCAACTCTATTAATATATTATTATCATTCATTTAATAAGTTATTGTGGTATATTGATTGTCACAGCTTTRTCTAGCACTGATTTTACCAGAAGTAAAATTTTCAAATAAGTTGACTATATTTGGCTAGATTTGAAGCATTGCATTAGAAAGAACATTAAAGATCATCTAGTCCAACTCACCTGCAATGGGCAGGGACACTGTCCTAGACAAGGTAAAGGATCCCTTCCTTACATCTAACCTAAAGCCTCCAGCAATTTAAAGTCACTACCCCTTGATAATCTTAAGCACCAAGTAGGACACTACCTATTCAGTATATAATGTATATCCACCCTTTTCTCATCAGCTGTTTTTGCTGTCAATTGACTTTGATTAATACCTAAAAACCTACGAAAAATGCCTAGGAAAGGTTTTGGGTTTAGATTTTTTCCCTTGAAATATTTCTAATAAGAGGACAAAACAGTTTCAAGAGTCAACTGCTCCAAAGATGTGTCACAACAATGTCAAATTACTAGTCTCATTTAAAAGCAACCAATTAAAACAGGCATGTAATGTTCAACTCTGCCACAGCTAAGTCAGATAGATACAAATTGTAGGGATATGGCTATTAAACATATTTTGTTTTCTTCAAGCCATTCTGGTTGGCTTTTTTGATAGAAACCTTTGAACTGAAAATAGATATTCTTAGTCCTCCATCTTTGTTCTCAATTCCATTGTAATACCCAAGGTCACATTCCTAGTAGTATTAACACAGATGTGCATTTGGATATGGCATTGCTACATTTTAGCTATCTCATTTTCCCAGCTTATTTATATTTGTATCTATATTTATCCATGCATAAGAGAAATGGGTTGGTGTTTCTCTTGAAAATGTTGTTTTCAGCAATGGTCAACTAATGAATATGTTAATTTTTCTACATCAAGGGAATAATTTTCACTTGGAAAATAGCTTTTGAAATTACTGAATTTCAATTCAAAGTCCACTACTATATCCACTTTGAGCTATTCCCTTCAGAGACAAACTTCCTTTTAAAAGTCACCAAATATTTGCGCAAAAAAAAAACCCAAAAAAAAACCACACCTGCAGAAAAACAGATGTTTATGTAAAAGATTCAGATTCAGTTTCCTGACAAAGGAGCACCATTCTTAACAGAGTTGCTAGATGCTACCAGTGTAAGTCACAACCCTCATTTGTATTGTAAGTGATTGAMGTTCACACTGATTATGGATGCTGAGTAATTCCCACCACAGGATAATATTTTTTAATGTGTAGAAAGATCTTTGGCTGCAAGCTTAAAGTAAGTTCTTGAAAATAGAAGGTGGTCACATTTCTTTTTATAGATGAACATTTTAGCAACTCTCAGATGCATCCAAGTCTGTTCAAGACATCCACCTYTGGGAATTTAAAGTTTACAAATCATCCGCAACCTAATTTCCACATTTTAGTAATCTAATCCTGCAATCATTCAGTATGCCCTGCCCTTGATTTAGGGATAGCCAAAAAATTCCTTGCAGTTGCAGCTCCCAAATTATGCCAATGTAAAGCAACAGTATAGACAGCAGGTAATGTTTCACTACACTGTCCATAACATTATTAACAGTGATCTCCAAGACTACAAAGAACAGGAGAGAGCTGGCTAGAATAAAAAGTGGTTATTGGTCATTCACATCTAGAAAATCCTTACAGTAGAAGGAGTAGCTGTTCCCAAGAAATTGAACAAGAAAGATTACACTTTCCCCTCTGAAGAGGAGTCAAAAGGTATAAAATCAGCTTTCCAAAAGCTGATTTTTGTATTTTCAAGGRCTTAATAAATAAGCCCTTGAAAATACAAAACTGATCATGCTTCAAAATACAGAGAGATGACAAAAGTCACTTTTAGACAGAGGAAAACACCTGGGGCAATTCCAAGCACAAATACAGGCTGGGTGGAGAATCGATAAAGACCAGCCCTGGTGAGAAAGAGTTGGGGCTGTTGGTTGACAGGAAGCTCAGAGTGAGCTGGAAAGCCAACAACATCCTGGCCTGCATCACAAATAGTGTGGCCAGTGGAGGTGATTCCGGCCCTCTACAAGACCCCACCTGGAGTTCTGCATCCAGCTCTGGGACCCCAACAAAAGACCTGCTGAACTGGGTCCACAGAAGACCAAGAAGAAGATCAGGACACTGGAGCACCTCTCCTGTAGAGACAGGCTGAGAGAGTTGAGCCTGGAGAAGAGAAACCTTCAGGGAGACGTAATAGCACCTTCCAGTACCCTAAATGGGGCTGCAAGAAAGATGGTAAGACAAAGCTTCAAGCTGAAAGAGAATGGGTCTAGGTTATACAAGAAAGAAATTCTTCATTATGAGGATGGTGGGAACACTGGAACAGGCTGCCCAGAGAAGCTGTAGATATTCCTGGAAATTTCATGCATTCCTGGAAATGTTCAGGGCCAGAATGGATATGGCCCTGAGCAACCTGAGCAAAGCCCACATCCAAGACAGGGTACTGGATAAATATCTTTAAGGTCCCTTCCAACCTTTCTATGATTCTATAAATGCTGAGACTAAATGCTTTGCAAACAAAACTGGAATGATGGTGTATCTAATATACATTTATGTATGATAAAAAATATATAGACTTATTCTCATTATTATATATATAGATGCAAACCTGAATATCTTCAGAAGAACATCCACACCCTTTAATTCTTTAATAAYGACCAGCTGGGCAGGTCAGAACACTCTGCTCCTGGCTATTTTTAGCATGTTTTCACTCTCCATGACTTTGCAGCAGTACCTCTAGCAATCAGATATGGTCTTCAAGGATAAATGAAGATTMATTGAGATTGAGGGAGGTTCTCTGGTCCAATTCCATCTCCAAGCAGGGCCAGATTCAAAACTGCATCTGACTGCATCAAAACATAATTCACCCTACTGGGAATCCCTTCCTTGTAATATGAGAATACCCACACAGCTGGAGGTAATCAAAGCAGTCAAGCCTTTTGACATGGGTAKCAGTGGCAAAGGTTGATTTGGCAAGCTCCAATGAAGGTAATGAAAGGTCAAAATGAGCTTTGGATTTGAGCCTTATAACACTTATGTTAAAAACATATTTTCTGAGTTTAATGGTCTTCAGTTTGGTTTCTGTGACAGCATCAAAGAAACCCCATATTTACAAACCTGTTAAAATATGCTGTTTTGAAGACTGAGTTTTGCAAGCCATAAATATCCTGATACTAGTATAATATAATAATAACCATAATAATAACCAAAATCAGAAAGAAATACAACACTCCCCACCTCTGAGTCTATATATGGTTACCATTAGCATTTAAAATTCTCCCAATAAGTCAACTTCTTGGTAGATAAGGCTTGCAAAAATCCAGATTTAAAAAATTATTTTAAAAGAAGTGTTTTTAAAAAATAATCATCAGATTTTATTTTCCTGAAAAYAAAAAAAACCACAGAAATATTTAGGGTTTAAATGTTTCTATTATAGCCAGATTTTCTTGCCCAATAGTTGCTTTTATTAGCAATATTCAAATGCATTTAAAGCTTGGTAGAAAAATCAGTCTGAAAATTAAGGCACTGTATAACCAACTCACATGTATTGAGTTAATGTTAGCAGGTAATGGGCTCTGAAAACTGTAGTTTACAACAGAAATTATGACACTGTATCAGTGAGAAGGGCACCACTACAAAAAGAACAATCAAAATCATTATTTTCACTAGAGTGAAATCAGGCAGTTTCTGAGCAAGAATGTGGAAAAGCTCTTACATGTCACTTTTGCAATGCCTTTGGGAAAAAGAAACTAAAAATCCTTCAAATTACATAAAAGGTTACTCTAACCATAAATGCAAACAAACCCAAAGACTGATTTYTGGTAAGTAATATACAAAGCATGAAAAAGCTCATCTATAGAATAAGAATTTCTGCTAAGCTATTTAAACAYAGGATCTGTTCTTAAAATCAGTGCCAGCTAACCAGATTAGGTACTTAACAGTTTCTGTAGTGCTGTGGAGAACAAAGCAAGAATCACTTGTGAAAAGTCATGCATCTCCCTTAGCAGCCTTATGATCATGATGTACCTGATCATGATGCGAGCCATTGAAGTGTTTCCTGACTTGCTTTTCTTTCTATCTCTTTCCTGTCCCAAATCCTTTGTCCTCTAAATAACAAAGGTACTGCATGTTTATGTATTCTAGCTATTAGGTGACCACATCTTTGTTCACTGTACAGTACGATGCATTCACTATAATGCCAGTCATTATTCTTTCTGACTTCACTAACTTTTTCTAGCTGAAGCATTTAAGATTAATGAGGCRTTTGTTTTCAATCAAAGCCACTTTATATGAATACAGTTACACTTTCAGAATCCATGCAGATAACTTATTTAATATTATTTGATTTTTTAAAATTGTTTGGGSGATTGATTTATGGCTATTTTTGTCCACCATTCTGTATCAATCTTTCATTAATAACTGTTATCAAAAAGGATCTACTGCCTAGTGGAATATAAAAATGTGTTATGTATCATGAATGCAGGTATATTCTAGAGGGTGAAAATTTGACATAACATATTGTAAAGCATAATACTTCAGCTACTCAAAGATGCTGAAGCTGTAMGAAAACAGTATGCTTCTAAATCTCAAAATCAGTTTCCTCTGATAATATAAAATGGAATAGCCATCAAGGAAAAGCCTGGCTCTGTCAATCTATATCCATATAGACATTTTTATATTTCCATATTTTAATGATGTTCATAGTTGGGATCCACACAATAAAGTTTGATTTAGCTATTAAGACAACTCTCATTCCTACAGTGCTCTCATGCTTCATTGCCTTGTGAAGTCATACTGATATACAGAAGCCTAATGGAGACCGAATTTTCSATAAATATAAGATAACTGCTGTGATTTTAAGAAAGAATAATTTAACAGAATTTAAAACAATTTTATGTAAGCGGAGGAATGAGAAGGAATTTTTCCTTCTAAGAAATGAACTCTGAAACAASTTTGTACTGATGTTTCATGACTTCCATTATATTCTTCATTACACACAAACACAAAAAAATTCTTTCTCCTAGTTTTCCAATCAACCTTCTCTTCAGGATTTAATGCCTTAGCCAGAAGGGAATTTCTCAGACAGGTCATCTTCAGCTAAACCTCCCTCTTCTAGGAATCAATATGAAGCGTAAGGAAAACCATTTTAAACATCCAGGAAGCTGGATTTTCAGAGTGTCAGTATTTCCTAATAACCAAATCTTCCCATCTTGTGYATTTCTCTGATTAAAAAAAAAGTAAATTTTGGAAGGCATGTGTATATATAATTCTCACAGAGAGCCAGACCTCTTTCAGATGTTCTTCAACAGCTGCAATTTTTTCAGGAATGATTATCCAGAACAAAAATTTAGATGGATGTGATTTTTTTATTTAATTCATATAGAAACTTGAAGCCTCAACTGTCTCAGTTGGAATGTAGAATACTCCCTACAGTAAAAAAAAATGTTGTGCAAATAAGGAATGTTCTTTAATTTCATCTCCCTCTCCAGAGAGACTTACAGTACTACAAAGCAAGTTAACATACAATTAAAATATTATATGCAAAAAAACAGGTATAGAAAACACGTTCTATATTCAGTTTTGGTTAAAAAAGGTGTGGCTGGGCTGGAGAGGTCCAGAGAAGGGTCATATAGATAAACAAAGGAGTGGCAAGCCTGTTACATGTGGAAAAGCTGAGAAGATTGAGTTTGTTCAGCCATGAGTAAAGAAGGCTTAGAGGATCATCAGGTTCCAGTATAGAAAATATGAGGGGTAATGGGTACAAGTTATTCCCAGAGACAATCTGGTTAGACACAAGAGGAAAATATTCACACCAGGAACTATTGCAGTAATCTCCCAAGAGAACCAATGAGTTTCCCTATGTTGGACACTTAAAATTCAACTGAACAGTGTTAGGCCATCTTGTCTAGACTGYGCTTTTGCCAARAAAGGTCGGACCAGATGATTCTTGAAGTCCTCTGTCAATTTGGTATTCTATGATTATATGAAAAAATTATAAAAATTTAAACATCTATTCAGAAAAGAAACGTGCATTTAATCCAAAGGAAGCGTAAAACTTTAGGCTGCAGGTTGGTATGACTAACTTGAATTGCTGATTTTTAAAAGGGAAAGTAGCACTTTGGGATAACAGTRTATTTAATTAATTTGTCATTTTTAATGTATAGAAGATTGGTTAAAAGAGAATCACATTAACGTAAGTTGTAAGTATAATTCCAGGATTACATAAAAGTATTGTACTATTTTGAAGYGAAAGCTGTTAGAATTATATAAGGTTATCACCCAAACTCTGAAGGGGACAGAAACATTACCCTAAGATGACAAATATGATGAAATACGCATCAGCAATTACTATCATGCTGATGTCAGGACTGAGGTTCCACACAARCAAAAATATACTAGCATATTTAAGTTAGATACCAAACTAGTAAATTTTTCACCAATGACAACCACAGCCACATTGCTTGCAATGAATAATACTTCAAACAAGCAAAATAGAACTTTAGGAAAAAAACTAAATTCAGTGTCTATGTTATCATTCTGCCTCAAGACACAATCAAGTCTTCTTCAACTATTCCTGA
This sequence comes from Alauda arvensis, assembly GCA_902810485.1. Lineage (NCBI taxonomy): Eukaryota > Metazoa > Chordata > Aves > Passeriformes > Alaudidae > Alauda > Alauda arvensis. Next base: position 760,863 of record CADDXX010000311.1, on the reverse strand, counting down.
AAAATGTTTCCATAACATGTTTTTAAAAATCTTAAAGGAGTAGCTTCTAAAATATCTCAGTATATCCTAGCCTGTCATTTACTAGTCTTAGAAATAAAAATCAATAAAATTTCCTGGTACTAATATTAGCTTCTACTGATGCAGCTTAAGGCCTCTAGAAGTCATCTTGTCCCTAAAAGATAAGACAGAGATTCCCTTCCGTACAAGGAGTAGTGGGTAAAAGTTATTCCTGGAGACAATCTGATTAGACACAGGATGAAAAAATTCCAAGATGGCATTTGCTTATGTTACTCCTAATTATACACATATAATGTTACATTGCAGAATGTGACTTTTTTTTTCTTTCTAYCTTCCCATCACTATATTAAGAAGATTAAATCTTTTCAATCCTCCCTTATGGAATGATTGACATCTATCAGGAATGATTAAAAGAATTTTGGTTTACCACAATTTTAGTATTGTCCATTATACTTTTTTGAACATTTTAAGTCTACTATTACACACAGTTCTTCAGCTGGACTCTTACCAAAGCTTAAGAGAGCGGGAAGATTGTTCCATGGATTTTTTCCAGGCTTTGCTTCTAGTACAAAGCTTAAGCATTGTATGTTAATGACTGTTAACATACAATGTGTGATGTTTCAGATTCTATAAAACTGATGACATGTTCAGTTTGCGACCTGAACACAGGGTATTTGGTAACCACTAAAAGATGAAAAYTGGATTATACCTACTTAGGAGGAATCTCACTTTTTCTTTTGCTCTCTTTTACATGCATTTTCATTTTCAGTTGTTTGCTTGAACAATGTATTTCACAAAACTGTATCTGTTGGCCAATCCTTTTCTGTAAAACTACTCCAAGTTTGTCTATCAAAATGCCACTACATTTTGCATTGAAATCTACTCATATTTAACAAGTAGTTTTTCCCCAGAAAGTATGATCAGAAAAAATATACAGGCTGCATTCCACATGAAATAATGCACATGCTACCTTTTATATATCTCCTAATCTCCAGTGTGTTAGATAGCTAAACAACTTACAGCTGTCCAGGCTTTTTTCCTGCATCGAGAACACAACCACTCATTATGGACTTCATGAGAAGGAAYACCGTAGCAACCTGGAATAAGAGAGCTGGATTGATTATTGTATTCTGCCTTTTTATCAATGATGTAATACAATTCAATTATTCATAAACCTTAGTAAAACACAGGTGACAAAGGAGACTTTAACAATCTAGGCTTTCTGCTAATTTCRTAGTCTATGAAATATATCTTCCCAAAACTTAAATAAAAAGAATCCACAAAAAACCCCAAAAGACAAACAAAAACCCCGCAAATCAAACTAAAGAACAAAAACCCCAAGCACCCAAAAAACCAAAATTACAATGAATTTCTTTTTGACATTGCAATATCACATCACCAATTCTTCCTGAAGTAAAAATTTGACTTAATGTACTGACATTTATTTTTAGCAAATATACCATATTTCCAACTATCTCATGGAYTTCTCAGAATTAACTGTTACAGTTCTACAGTGTTTAGGAGATACTGCAGAAAAATCCATACATTCATCAGTTACTCTTGCAATAAAAAAGAATGTTAAGTGTAGGCAAATATTGCATCCGCAAATTTAATAGCAATATTCAGAAGTCCTCCAGGAGAATTTAACTAGTTAGTAAGGACACACTAGCATTGCATATTGATTTAAAATAAAGAAGCAAAAGAGTAATTAAATCACTAGAACAGAAAAAAGAATCAGAARTTTGTGATCATCAAAAGTTTACAAGTCAGTTAATTCTTAATATTTTCACAGCAACCATAAAAAAATTACAGAAAATGTAATGTAGTTTACAAAAAAATTAGCCAGTTAATCAAGCATTACAAAGGGAAATGTTCTTCAAGTACTTTTAAAGAGATGYTAGAAGCCTAGATAACTATTATTTATCAATAAAGCAAAATTTAAAATTACATATCTGCCAACAGAACCATTAGATTATTTACTTGCATGAACCCGTATGCAACACTTTGCACATGAAATCAGAAGACTTGTTCCATCTTCTTCAACAAAGGCATTTGATGGATAGTCTTCAGTGTTTTCTTCACTATAAATAAAACACATCTCTGGAATAAGAGGTTTGGTCTTCTCATTTTCTGCCATCACTGTTTCTGCTGAGTCTGCTTCACTGAAAGTAGGACTTTCTTCATCCTGATTGTCTGGCTGGAAAATAAACAAAATCTATATTTAAGTAAAAGAAAGGAGAGTCTTACTCTTCCTTTTGACAGTGATGGAACTCTTCCATCCCTCCCATCTTTCACAGTAAGTGAAACAGTTTCATGGGAAAATTAACTGCTTCTAGGTATTTATCACAGTTGTTCTACCTTGATTGTTCCAAATGACTGTGACATCTAGAATAGCACTCAGCCTGCAAATCAGTGTTATTGCAGCACTGTTTAGTGGTACTGTACCTCTTAGACCATTTAACTGGCTCCAGTAAAAGAAAGGTTTTTTGCTGGTTCCCATGCTAAGGAAATTRCAGTTTACCACCTTCTGAATTAGCAACACAGTACTACAACACTATTTTTACTTGCCATTTGATACAGTAATTCCACAAGACAGTATCAAAACATTGCTCTGCATTAGATAGTTTCCAAGGGAATATTTTTTCCTGAGAAGGCCTAAGTACTGTGAAAAAACTTATTTCCTTAATACTGAAGGAAGACAGCATAAAAGAGACTCTGATAAAAATATTTGGAGATGGGCATATAAGGAAATGCTAGAAGATACAAACCTACTTGGGTTCACCACACAAAAAAGTGTAATTTCATGGGAAAATACACAATAACAAGAACCCAGCATAAATGGTAGTAGGATGCATGCAGYGTCTGCAGCCAAGGATAGATGCAGRTGAACAAAGTATCAACTCYAATTTTAATARTAGTGAGTTTATTTACCTCTCTTACAAAYGAAATGCTTAAGTTTATCTTTTTTATAAGTTCTTGGAAATTAATTAGCCAGGCAGCTATTTCACACTTCATCCAGAAACAAAGCTGTGAGAATCTTGCTTACCTTATAGTATGGCATGAGAAGAGTGCAAATGGCACAGTGAGGTTCTTTTTTTGCACAAGCTGCATTGTATTCTTTTTCAGCATTGAAATTGGGTGGTCTTGTCTGCCACAGGTAGACCAGAGGCTTGGCCCATGCCTCTGACTCTTGAATCTTCTCTTCAGTTAAAGACGTCTCAGGCAGTTCTAAAAGAAAGCAAACTATGACGATTTTGTATTCATGGAATGAAGATAAAAAACAATGTATCTGTCATGTGTGCTAACAAGGATCAAACAGTGTTACAAGAAGTCTGTGTGCAAATATGGATACAGAAGTGTAAAAGAATGTTGTGTCAGGAAAAACCCCAAATTAAGTGCTTTGACATCTGTGTCATGAGCTGACCACCTCCTGTACAGCAYAAGAAAGTAACTCTACTGTTTATAATTTGTATTTGTATCAACAACATYGTCTCACTATCCCACTGTCTCCTTAATCCCTCCATGCACACTGCCCTAAATTCCTTATGGATAAAACATATTGCGTCCTGGCAACAGCCCCAGACAAATCATTCTACTCACACAGGATGGCACCTCACAAACTCCTCATGGAGAGTGACATTCATTTTCCAAAGGGGAAAAAAAAGTTATTATAGCTAGGGGGTAATGGGGAACAATCACATCTAAGAAGTGGACAGACATGCACRCTGGATCATATGGACAGTGCCTGTTAAATCTTTCACAATCAATGAGAAGGCATGTAGGTGTCTATCAGAATAATTAGGTGAATGTGAAAAGGAAAACATGAAAAGTTTTCAATTAAGCATTCAGATAACAAGAAAAACTGTTCATTTCAGAAGAAGAAAATTCCAACGAAGAGAAATATTTAAGTACATTAAGCTGATTCATCACATTCCTTCAGCCCATGACGGCTTTCTCCACTTTATGAAAAAGCAGAGGCTTTATGGGTCTCCTATGATAAATGTCACACATTGTTACAAAACCACTATAAAATTGTCAATATTTTTATCAGTGTTGAATAAAATATTGACTAAAATATTTGTCTACAAGCAAGCCAAATGYAATAAAATAAATTAATAAATACATCCTGCATGTTATTTTTAATCCATTTTTTATAGTTTCTCAAAAGAACTAATATCAATTCAATAAACATTTACCAATAATCTGGGTAGAAGGGCACAAAGAAAACAACTGCAAAAAACTATCAATATTTAGCAGTAAAGCTTTCTGGTGGAAAAACTTGGCTGTTTCACTAAACAGCAGTGAAGAMACAACTGAACACAAGGAGAAGATAAACATATAAAATGCCAGCATTAYTTTTATAACTTTTTGAATTACTTACTTTTTAAGTTAAAAGCTTAACWAAATTTTTGCTTAAAAATTTCTGTCCAATCATATTTTTTCTACTGCTTGCAATTTTAAAGAACTTTAAAACACATAGCCCTGAAAGTTACTTCTCTAGTTCTTTTCCAATCTCTTTAAATTTTTCTTTAAAGATCCATCTTACAAGTAGCTCCTGCCTTACAGATTTTTTTTTAATTCTTCCTTTTACATTATTTTCTTTCAGGAGCTTGTATTCATTATTTTAAATATTTTTCATTATAGTTGTGACCTCACAGAAAATTCAGAGCTTGAATAAGAAGAAATAAGAAATAACAAGAAAACAGAGGAGCACAGAATTTTTTGTGAAGATTTGTATTGTCTTCCATAAYTAYTAGCCTCTTTGACATCCTTTGATTGCACCACTCCTCTACCACCACTGAGTAATTCTCCCACGATAGCTGAAGCCTTTGCCCAGAACCTCAGCCTGTTATGCTCTTTATTCAAAAATCTATCTTCATATTTACAGTCCTGGAACCAATTTTGGGTTGATAACTGTAGCTCTCTCATTCTAGCTTTTCACTGCCCAGAGCAGACTGCTGAGCTCATGACTATATTGGTTCTGGTTTTAATGAAAACAATATTTACATCTTAATATCATGTAAATTCCATCATTTCAGTTCCCTGTTGTGTGATCTTTACAAAGGCTTTCCCAACCAAGAAATTGAAAAGAACACAAGAGACAAGAATAAAGCCAGCTTTTAACAGACTTTGGTTGCTTTCAAGAGTTTTGTATTTATTTTTGAACCTCATTCCAAACAAAAGCRGGGACAGTATGTCATATGCATATGTACCAGACTCTATCTTTCACAAACTCATAAAAATTTAACACTATTTCAATAAATGTATTTTCTCCTTTACATTATGTTTAGAGCACTTCCAGTTAGCTATTGACTAGAAGCAAACACTCCTCATTATTTGCCTCTGATCTCTAAYATCTATAATTGTGAATTCTGTGTCCTCCTATGTCCTTTGAGGTGTGACTTTCTTCTCCATGATCCTTACTGCAGTCTTGTGTCTCTGCATGAACTACACAARCTCTCTAATATGATTCTGGTATATTCCACCAACCTCTCACTCTTCTCCACCATAACAAGAAAGGAAAAATATCCATCCTCTTTTCAAGAGGGAGGCTGCCTAATCCAGTACTTAAAGGAATGGCTCACTAACAGCATACAAAATTAAGAGAGCATAGGATTCGTAAGGACAAGCTCTGATATTCTGTTACCACTACTATAAAGGCTAATAAATTCCAGTTCTCCCCAGGAATTTCCGAGGCGACCTTGAGCCTAAACTACTGTCTTTCAATGGCTTCAAAAATATTAGTTCATCTCCTTATAATCAACATTCACCCACCCAAACTAAAACAATCAAATATCAAAAGAAACTGTTGTTTTAAAAAAAGTTACAGAATACATGACCACATTATAAAACATGACAATACCACCTTAAACAACTTCCTCACCAGGGACAACATGCAATCTTCTGTGTAACTATTCTACATCAGAAGAACATGTGCAGTTTCACTTGGTGGCTTTATTTTTTGTGTGTGTGCACCAGCATCAGTGAAAGGAATAATTTCCCCATAAGTTTCTCTGGTAGTACATGTAGAGGTACCTTCCTGTTTCCATATAATCAGAGAAGTTATGCACCATAAACAAAAACTGAGAATCTGGYTAACCAAAACAGGCGAGGAAATTAAAAGAAAAACCAGCTCTCCAACTGCCTGAGAGAAGGCACAGAGAATACAATCACTTGTATTTGTAACAAACACTGATGTCTTGGAACAGTTYATGGCCTTTCTTCACTTGTTCATTTGATAATATCAGTGTTCTATTTATGTCGAAAAACACCATGGAAAACTTAARGGATTTTTAGTTTYTGGGTTTTTTTCTGTTTATCCAGTCCTTCTACTCCTTTTATTTTCTTAAATTACTCCTTCCRTTACTTACTATTTAGCTGAAGAGCAATCAGTGGTCCATCCTAAAATAAATTTACTTTCCTAACTCATGTTGTAGCTTGTAATTTTCAGGGTAGACATTCAGGGCCCTCATGTCAGCTCAATGTTTCTCTGATCAGATGTGTCTGTTAGAAGGACACAAAACAACTGCAGCCTCCAGCTGGCTCCATTCAAAATCCACCTAAACTGACTATCCTCAAAATAAGAACAGAGAACGATTTGTAGTTTTCATACTGACTGAAAGATCCCAGAAACTCCACCATCATAAGCAAGCATGCGTTTTACTTCAGCTGCAAATCAGGGCCAATTCCAAGCATTCAAAACCTGCAAACACTGTGGTGGAARCATCTGTTCCTACAGTGAAAAAAATATTGCCCCCCACACCCCCCAAAAAAACAAGCATCTACTTTTTAAGACCAGTATATAATGTTTCAAGAAGCGCTATGAACATGATGTTTCACTCATAATCTTACAAAAGGCATTTTTCTGAAAGAGCATGAGAATGCTCTCAGTTCTTGCAGAGCAAGTTTTGATGAATAGTCACTTATGCAATGCTGCCAACCAACGCTCTATGATATGCACCACTATGCAATAAAGCCTTCATTGTATGACTTGGCCTTGCTCTAAGAGCAGCTACCAACAGCCCAAGACTGGCAATTTGAAAGATAAAGGTCAGCCAATGCAGTGATATGAACATAATATATGTCTATAAGGARCATTTTCTTTACACAGCACCTGAAATGGAGCTGGGGAATCTACCYTGACTTCTGTGTTTGCTGTAACTCAGATCAAGTTACTGATGCCTCCTCACAATTCACTAAGTGCATGAACAGGACTCTGCACAGCTATGCAACAGAACTCCTTGGTGTAAACTCTGGTATACTATGTATTTTTTTCAGTTTTTTGGCATGCAGTGTATGTTTCAAATTAAGGCATAATCAAGACAAAAGTGAATAAAGCCTCCTTAGTATTCTTTCATATAGAAACTTTTCATTCAACTACAGTATGAAATTCATCTCACTGTGAGAGAGAATAAAAGAAAAATACAGGATTTGAACCTGCTAGCCATGACGGGGAAATCTGCACGTCAGTTGACAGCACTGTTCAAGAGATTGCACACTCATGCATAACACATAGACAGACTGACAAATACCAAGGAAAGGTATTCAATTTGCAAGTCTGTTAGTATGCACATGTTTTTTAAACACTCTTATATGAATKAAGTCTATTTCTTGTAACTTCTGTTACATTTCTGGCTGTAAATATATCACACATTCATGCTGAAGTCTAAACTGGATTAACAGTCAAAAACTGTATTAACTGGATGATGTAATGCAGCCTATTCGTAAGTATGTAAAAACATCTTACCGTCACCAATAATAGCGGTCAGAGATCTTGACTCTCTCTAAACCACCTGGGTATTTTTACTTCACTGCAAATATAAGGCTTTTTTTCTACTATTACTTTACCAGATACAATTCATAATTAGGTTAAATATTTTGTTTCCTAGGGGGTTAGACCAAGTGCTCTTTTTTCCAACAGAAAAGCAGAAGCACTTGATGATACAATTATGACTTTAAATAAATGCATAACATTTGATATAAACTTACTGTATCRTATCATGTTGATTTTAGCTGGRMTAKAGCTAATTTTCTTCACAGTAGCTAGTATGGAGCTGTGTCTTGGATTTGTACTGAAAATGGTATCGACAGTATAGAGATGTTTTTGTTAYTGCTGAAGAGTGCTTGCACAGCATCAAGGCCTTTCCTACATCTTGTGCCACCCTGACAGTGAGTGATACAAAAATATTCCAGTTGTCTCCCCAGTCTGGTTGATGAGGACTGTGAGTGAGCAGCTTCATAGTGCTTAGATGCCAGCTGGGCATAACACACAGTTGTTGTGTTAGCCATAGTATTACTGACAGTACAAGGTGATTAGCAATACTAAACTTGATGATAGTTCCTGCTATTATATTTGTACCTGAAAAGAATATTTCTACAGGATCAAATAATCTCTATAATGTCATTTCAGAAATACCAGTTCTCATGAATGTGATTATTCATATTAATCCTTCACTTTAAGAAAAGTGAAACAATTCATTAAAACAAACCGTGGAGACAAAAAGAAAATTATAGCCCAGGATCTGTTTTGATACAAAGGGAACTCCTTYAATAGCAAAGTATTTCTAAACAGTCACTATGCTGCTTTCCAAGTGAGTAAGTGAATGAATGAATTGCTTTCACTAATGTTATTGGTTTAACAGTTTGTGGGGAACTTGCTCCAACACACAATCCTAATGCTTTGAATGGTTTTTGCTTACTAAGTTAAACTCAAATTATCAGGCAGAAAACATTTGGGCCATCTGCAGAATRGGCTGTTGCCAGCATTTGCTGATTTAACCCAGCAGATGTGAAAAGCCATAGACAGTAATACAGTACAATTCACTTTTGCCAATCTCAACAATGATTTTGCTGCTTGGGGTTATGCTCCACTGATGTTTCCTGGCTTTGTACAGCAGCATTCTCTGCTGTGAAGAGCACAGAAGCATCTGTTATTTTTCAGGTAGTTGAGCATAATCTCAGCCCTGGGAGGCATTATCTATAGTTTCAAATGTCCTGGAGGAAATAACAATAATACAAACTTTAAAAAAAAAAAAAAAAGACAGTTGAGAAAAAGTCTTCTACTTGAAAACTCTACTGTTCCAGCAGTGTATCGGCAAAGTTAGTTTCAGAAATTTTCTTTTCTTTTTTTTTTTCCTGTAATGACAGACCTAGATCTCATAGCAAAATATGAATGGAATAACTTTTTAACTTATTGTACTGTTCAAGAACTTTCATTTCTTGTATGGGACCACTGAGTACAAGTACTGTGAAATAGAGAGCCTAATTGCCAACTCAGCTATTAATACTTCAGTTCTCATAAAAATTGCATGTAAAGATAACCTTATTGAATCACAGCTCTAGARGTTAAGCTGAAGAACTTCTCATCAGGTCAAATCAGATTTAGCTCCCAAAATGAAATAATGAGGTGCTTTAATTAAGAAAAAGCTAAATATAAAACTAGTATAAGACATCAGTTGTAGCAGATCTCAAAATGTTTTGAAAGGTTTAAAAAAATTCAGCATTAAAAAAAAAAAGTTAGAAGACAATTTCACAGATTTGAAGATTTGATACTCTGACTTTCCTTCAGCATACTATTASAGCCCCATAATGAAATTTACATTTGTTTTGTGATTGAACTATGTATTGTGATTGCTACACTTTGCTCAATGTAATTTGTCCATGTCTTGTGACTGAACTGTRTATTACAACTCAACACCTTGCTAAACATAATTTTTATCTTCACTGTAACTTAAGCGCATTGCTGTATCACTCTACTAAATCGAAATCCCATGTAATTTCAAGTAATTTCAAATAAAGATGAAAATTCTGTATTATTCACTAAACCATTCACACACAGAATATCTAAAAGAACCTGGTTACTTTAAYTGGCACAGACAGCAGGCTTTTCCTGAGGGTGAGTGGTACCCATTAAAATAATAATGATTACTTTCGCAAAAAYGTTCTTTCTGATTTGGTGTAGTCACAAATAAGAACCTGGTAAGAAAAATCTCACTGTGATTGAAACTTGCTGCAGACAGAACTACTACCATTTAAAACAGTAAATAAAGTTACTATAAATACTAGCAAGGCTGGAAAAAATCTCACCAATAACTTTGAAAATGAGGGATGGGAAAACCCTGACCATGATTTTTCATGGAAAGCAGGAAGCACTGATCCCACTGATACTTTAGATGAATATGAAAGACTGAAAGGTTCTGAGAAGTTGAAGACAGCAGAGAAAAGCAGGGCTTCACAGGTTGCTGGGTATTTTTTTATGAGGAGAAATTAACACAGCATATTAGAACAAGTGTAAGAAACAGTAAATAGCATAACTTAAGCAAAGTAAAATTCCTATTATACTGCATTTTCAATATGTGAAATATGTWAAACAGGGCTGTGCTGAAACCCAGCAATCCTTCTCTCTAACAAATCGCAAACTAACTAAAATGTATTCGATTTACATTGCTATGATTCTGATAAACTAACTTAGAGAAAGCTCTGAGGACTCATAGCATACAGATTCAGTTAACATTTAAATTATCTGTAGAACCAGTTTTACAGAACTATAGCATTSTTATTTTTGAAAATTACCATTTTTGTTTGCTTACTAATTCCTGCCACAAAATAATTCTCTATTTGAAACACTAGATTGTAAAGATACTAAATAATTACAAGAGGTAAAAATCAATCTTTCATTCACAGCATTCCCTAAATAGCTGCATTCCACATGCACAACTTTCTTGTGCCTATGGAATGAAGAATTTAACCTAGCAGTTACGGTTTAAATTGTCAAAGRCATCTACTTATTCTGGCTACCTAAGGTGAAGCACAAGTAACACATTCTTACWGATGCTAAAGTCCATGACCTATCCAGTGTCTCTAAAAATACAGCTACTTACCATGCCCAGAAACCAMGTTCACTAGTCAGGCAACTTCTTTAAAATTTGAACAGAAGGCCACAGAAAGGGAGATATTCTTAAATCTGTATGAACTGCCAACATGAATTATTTACTGCATATTGGTATTATAATTTCCATTATTGTATATATATATATATATATATTTTAAAGCAATTCCAGTGATTTCACCTGTCTTTGCACTGTGTAAATTTAAGTAATTGTATTTATAGATCTGTTCAAAGAGGCCTCTCAGCAAAATCAAAGCAGAAAGAAGATCTCTTGGAATCTACTGCATAGCCTACCAGCAAAAAACATAGTTGTCAGTACAAAACCACTACAAGCCCAGACTACAAGCTAAAGATTAGCAGGTATCTGCTCTACTGAAAATTAATTCATAGCTCTTATTAAGAGCTGCTTTCTCAATTCCATTCCCTCATGTAATTTTTCACAGTTCTTAAGAAAAAAATTTGTATTTTGTGTTCTAATGTAATCTGCTTGTGGTCAATGTACTTAGCACAAAAAAACCCTTGATCAATAACTAAAATTACATTGACATTTTTAGAAATTGATATTGCCATCCATATACATGCTTACTGATTTACTAATTAAACACCATAGTCTTCAGGAGTACACATCTGTACAAATGTGGAAAAAAAAMCAGCTTTCTTCCTAGTCATCAGGCATGTCCCTCAGATCTAACAGAATTCCTTGGTGGTACTTCCTTATTTTGGAAATTAAAATGTAACATCATTGACCATACTGCCAAATACTATACCATCAAATAACTATTGAATTAATATGCTGTTAGGGTGTTTCAGAAATAATATGAAGTAGAATCACCAACATACTCCTGTTTTATGCTACTCTAAGGAGAAAAAACAGTACCAAGTGTGGAAAACATATTTTATGGTTATTTGGTATCTCTCAGGCAGCACAAATCTAACYTAGGTCACTATTCCAGCACAAGTTCCTCTGGGCAAAACACAAGCGAAATTTAAGGAACAAGGTTACTTGAATGTGCTCATTTTAGTTAAGATTGTCCAGAAGTTCTTCACTGAAATGGAACCAAGGCCACTTCATAAGTATATAAATTAAATACAGAAATAAAAAACAGACTTAATTACAGATCCAAATTAATGACAAATCAATACCCAGATGAGACTTATAAATACAGTTTCTGCAGATAAAAAACAAATATCCCATAAACACTTCATACACTAGAAAACAACTGCATTTAAACTCTTTCAATAAACAATGTATTAAATGTAATTATTTTTTACATTAAAATATATATATTACATACACTTCTCAGCCAAGAAAAGACAGTTAGCAAAACCCCTTTGGTAATAAAATTAAGTCACTTCCAATACTAATGGTTTACAATGCAGCTTCAGATTTTGACAAAGCTGATGATAATTCTATAGAATAAAAATTCTCTTTTTAATTTGAAAAACTAGAGTTATTACTACAATAACTTACTACACAATACTCTGCACCAATATATCAATGAATTAATCCTTTAAAATGCAAGTCATATGTTTTTTGAGTTTCTCTTTGGACCATGACTACAGAAACAGAAGCTCAGCTCCAGAAGATCACCCTACAGAAGGGGTATCAGTCTCCTTGGTAAATGTCACACCCCGTTTGCCTACCAACTCCATTGCTACTCTTGAGAAGGCAACTGAGAGGCTGCACTAATGCAGCAGGAAATCCATTTTCATTTTGGCAYACCTGATAATGAGAAATTAAACATGCCTTTCTATATAAGACTGCAATTCTATTTGGTCCTTTATGAGGTAAAATACCATATTTTAAAGCTAAGAAAGCAGCACAATTAGAGCTGCAAGGTTCATCTAAAGAACAATGACACTTCAATGATCACAACATATACCACTCTCCGRCAAATGAGGATAAATATTTAGAAAAACTGGCTCATATTCCACTCTTGATCAAAATATTGGCTAATCTAAAAGGCAGGTAACTGCTACTCATGAAATATGTCAAGGGACAAGAGCTGGCAGTGGAAATAATCAAAGCTGTCATTTCTTGCCATTTCTGCAGATCAGCTGCTGGCCCACAAGGTTGACAAGAGTACTGTAAACTCAGGAAAAGCTTTTATTTTGCCTTTTAACACATCCCTTTCCTAAATGTCTACTAAAGATTATACCATATTTTTATAAAAGTTTTCTTGGGGTCTTCAGAACACCACATGCTTTGTAAGTGTCAGAACTTTTTTGTAATTATGTCATTCATACCTTGAAAATTGAATTTAAACAAAATAGAAGTAACGTAGGTACCAGAGAAAAGGACAGAAAACACATTTTTCTAGCACACATATTATTGAAGGGGTAGATAGTGCTGGACTCTTCAGAGCTAAATGATGATATATGAAAAAGATACATAAATTATGTGCTTGATTAACCAATATGAACACAAAAGCAACRTATTTTAAATAAGTAAAACTTCATTCAACAAAATATTATGAGAGGGACAGCTGTACTGGAAATTGTAATACTAATGTGGCAAGTATAAACATGCCTCAATCAATTGGTTAACAAATTCTTATCTACCTCTGCAGCATCAGGAAAAAGCCATTTCTTTCTGAAGTCMGAATCTTCAAGCAAAATCTCCCATTTTAAACTCTGAAACAAATAGTCACTGCACCTACAAGTCTAATTTTCCCCTATTCAAGCAGGCTGAGCCTATTTATGGTATTACTGAACAAGCCCAAAATGGTTTGATTTCTAATATGAAATCAAGCACATCTCACAGGAGGGTRACAGTGAATGTAAAAACCAAGGCTTTATACCATCTCATAGCAGAAGGCACTGTTTCCATTTACAGGAGGTCTTTCTTTCTGTTTCCTTATCTTACAAACCAAYGAAAGCAAAATGACTTTGAAATTCTGAATCATATTTTAAATGGTAAAAAACATACACAAAAAGCCCCATACTGAATTCAGTCTATATGCTATAATTATATCATTTAGAGCAATGGGAAATTKTAGTCAACTTGAATCTAAAAACAGTTTCTAATGTTGCGTGACCAAACAGTGCTGGAAAGAAATCTCTGGGACCAATCAATGTGCATGCAAAGTTAGTACGCTTGCTCCTTCTGCTGAATTTGCTTTTTTATTGCTTAAGTGAGCAGAAATACAACTGTATTAACTACAACAGAATATTTTTACCACAAGCTAATATACTGCATTAAGTATAAGACCAAGGTTCATTACATAAAAATTGTTAGCATGTTGAGTGTGACATACAGCCCACACTGCACCACCACACTTATTTTCTTGAACTGGCAGTTTGAGCTACAATTCCTAGGATTGATTCCCCAGACCCTAGTATTTCTCAGTGCTCAGTCTTTTAGGCATTAATTCCACAAGAAGTCAGACATACACAGGGAAAGGCTTCAGGGAGAGTGAAAAGAAATAACACAGACAACAAATAAACAATTAATCTAATGATTTTTCATAAAGAAATACACACATTTAAGAATATAYACTGATAAGAATAAAGCACGAAAGTCCAATGTCCAAGTGATGCTGTGGTAAAAAAAAATTTCTGCCAAAGAACTCTGTATTAAAAGCTAGTTCAGAAAGTCTCTGCTAAGATTTAAGCATGCWGTTCAATACGGTAGTATTCTATTTGCAAAATTACACTTTTAAAGAGCTGACAGTGTCAACGGATGCTGCCTACATGTTATTAACATCCTCTGATCGCCTCTATTCACAGAAACTTCATAATAGAACACTAGTATCTGAAATATTTCAAACGTATTAATTTGAATATATATTATCTGTATTAAAAATGGCTACAGACTATCCAACTTGTGGAAAGTGATACAAGTTGCCGATGAAATATAAAGCCTCTATTTCTTAACTTTTCACAACAGCACTAGTCTGTCTCTTCTTCCTTTATTTTGTTTCCAGTTATTATTTTACTGGACCCAGGTAAATTAAAGTATCAATTTATGTGTGATACATAAATCTCCCTTGTAAAACAATCAGAAATTACTGTACCAAGAGACTGTACTATCATAGTGTCAGCCAGCATAGCTTTTGCCCAAAAATACAGAGAAGAAGAACTGAATAGTGTGAATGCTGAATTACATTTCTACTAACTCCAGCATATGGATGAAGCACCTTCTCAAAGACAAATGTAGTCATTAGCACATTGATACTGATKACTTCCCTAGTATCTGACACAAACAATCTTGAAAAAATCAGAAAATCATCTAGCCACACATCTTTAACCCACATGCCATCATGTCAGGCAACTTAATGAGGCTACAGTTTGCCAATCTCCTTCACCAGTTCTTCAATCTTTGTCTTGGATGTAAACATTCTGCTCAGCCAAATGCTACTGTTTCTCTTTTGGTACTCTTATAAAAGTCAGCTGATAAATTAGATTACAATGAGAGACAGATGCATGAAAATAATAATAATTCCAGTTCCAGCTAGGAAATACCAATAACTGCCACGTCCAATAAAACTCTTAATTAMTTCCTTCATTCCGTAACAGACACGTGCTTAAACGGCTACTGATTCTAAGACAGCTCATACTTCTCTAGCAAAATACACTCTTACCTATCAGAAGGACAATCAYCATGCAAAGAGGAAAGACTTTAGGTTATATGATTTCTTGTCAGGTTGTTGCTACTTTCACATAAAATTAGTACACCAAGAAGTTGGCAAACTACTGGACGAGATGAAAAATGTCTTGGTATATGAAACATCCTTGACTCAAAACTGTAATCTTATCTTCATCCAGCCAGATTATATCATACATAATCCATGCTTCAATAGGAAATTCACAATATGTTTCAACCATAATGTTGAAAAAGTATCAGCAATCAAAAGGACTATAATCTCTAATTTAAAAAAGAGCACTTTTACTGCAACCTACCACATATTAAATCTTTAATTACTTTACTAGATGAAACTTAATATTAATATCATCCTGTAAATTACCATAACATTTTCTGAAATATGCTCCGTCTAGCCCTCAAGGTATTCAAACACACTCATATATGATACAGATCATGGGCCTAAACTGTCTCTAATTTTCAGAAAGATGCTTAACAGCTAATTGAAGTATCGTGCCTGGCAAAGCTGCAGCTCAGATAAAAATGGAAAGAGAGAGTATAGCCTTCCAAAACTAGTGAGACAGAAGACACAAATCAATTACTTCAGGGCTGAAACAAGGAGGGAGATGTATTGATGAGAGGTCAATTGAACTTACAGCAGTCAGCTCAACAATGCCTAACTTGCCAACTGAAAGTATAATATTGCTTAGCTACAAGAAGAAGAATCAATTAACAGGCATGCTGTCTCTCAAGTCAAGAAAATTTATCTGCAGCTGTAAGAAACAGCTACTGTTAAGGAAATGTACTTGAGAGAGGAAAAAAATCAGGTAAAAATTGCAGGCAAACACTGAACTGTTCAGTGATGTTGGAATCAGACCATAGTCGCAGACATGGCATCAGCTCAAGWTTATCAAACTACCTAAGGGAGTGTGAGAACCAAACTCCAGTTCTGCTAACTGGAGGAGATTCTGGAAAACAACACCTGGAAAATTTGTGCTTTACAGAACTAAAATGGTACAGTGATATGAAAAAGGAATGTGTTTGTTTTCCATTTTGATCTATACTTTTGATGCAAATTTCCTTAATCTTCACAAGTCTATCACATTTGATAGAATAAAGCAGCTTTATTCATCAGCTTTGGGTGGCTGCATACATGATTGCTGGGTAAAGCAGATTTACTTTTTATATTTACTTCAGAGAAGGAAACCCCTATGTTGGGTACATTTCTTAGATTCTTTAGCCTGTCTGCACAAGACAGTGACTCTCTAAATGACTATATACATGGTCTCATAAAACCATAAAATTACCATCAGAAAAATGTATTAAATAGTCCACTCACCTTCATCACTAGTTGCTTGCTGTTTAACCAAAGTCATTGGAGATCTAGCTGGGGGTTTATGTAGTGGATGACGCCAACTCTTACATATTTTTGTTCTTTCAACTTCCTCTGACTGAAAGGAAAAAACGTAACTAATTTAGTATGTAATTCTGCATAACTAATTATGACAAACATAAACATTCTTCTGTAAACAAGCACAGACATCAAGTCAGTAAATACTACCACAGTATACTTGAAGGACCTTTAGTGTACCAATAYAACACTTGCCTTTAATTAAAAATATGTATTTTAATTTAAATAGTGCAATCCTTGTCATACGTGAATCATTTCAGGTGTAATTTACTGCAGCCCTTCCCAACTTACAGAGCATAAATCCCATTTTGCTCATGTGATGTTTGAGAGGAAGATCAGCATCCTGGTGATTTTCTGCAAATAATTCTGCATACTTATAGTACAATACAGCCACTAACTGTGGCTAGAAAAATGAAGCAGAAACCCAGGGGCTTAGTTTGTGAAAGATTCCAAAATTCCTCAAGAATTTAAAAAAAAAAAAAGTATCTGGAGTTGAGATAAGAAATCAAAAGTCTTGATATATGATTAGCATGTTGATTTAGTGTACGAATAAATTCTTTCCCCCCTCAAACACATCTATGTACATTTAGTTTAAATTTATTCAAGCTTCAAGAACTAAGGCCAACACTTCAAAGTCTTGAAGTGCCACTGGGGGAATCCCAAAGRAAACAAGCTACTGCTGGTGTCTGGAGGTTCAGAACCCAAGGACACTGGCAGAGGTGTGGGAAGGACTGAGTTTCACAGAATTCTTATGGACCACAGCATTCTGCATCTCAAGATCCTGAATCCAACCCAGCAGATTATACACATTCCCCTTGAAGTAAATTATAAAACAACATTGTATTTACCATGGTTAATACAGGGTAGAAGATGTGGTCAAAGCACAGGATAGATTTACGGTCTAAAACAGTAATTAAGTAAAAAGGGAACTGTCAGGCTTCTTAAATTGCATTTGTACAATATACTTCTTCACTTAAAAGAAGAAGAAAGAATATGCAGTAGTACTACAGAAAATCTGAAACCTAATAAATAAATATAATGTGGCTGAAAGGCACAGGTARAGAGACAGTCTCTAATACATGTTAATTAAACACTGAGATGTTTGTACTGCTCCTTATTACAGCAGAAAGGCTGTAGCCAAGATTATCAAAACTTACAACATTGAAAATAATTGTTAGAGCACAGTTCACATATGTGGAAGGGTCAACATGATTTTTAGTTTGGCTTATAAAATATATTCCCCATGAAGTCTCACAACTTGGCAGTGGATTTCCTGCCTTCTCTCAGCCAATTTGAGATTCAGCTCATCATTCAGAAAGCTATTGACAACCACCGCAGCTTAAATTTTCATTTTGCATCCCAAAGTCAAAGCTGACCAGGCATCATTGCAGAATAGTAAGAGCAAAAAAAATGTGGCATGTTTGTAGGTGATCCAAAGAGAAAATATTATTAAAACCTATTATTTAAAAACTGAAAATTTATTCCTTTTAATAATGTGATCTTTTCCTTCAAGTGTTTCCTTTACATATTTTAGTTCATTCCTAAAATCCAAGAATAGTAAATAGGTGAAGCTCACAGCCCGGCTCCATATTGGCAGGCAGTTAATATGAGAATAGCTTTGAGAATAGTTGCTGACAGTTTAGATTCACAAATATAAAGTGAAATTACTAAATCTAAATCTAAAATAACAGGGAAAAATATGTCAATAAGCAAACTCCAAAAACAGTCTGCTTTTGGATCAAAATTGCCACTCTCGCCTGAACACTTCAAAACACATTCAAATTAYCATCTGATTAAAATCATGCATATTCTTATATGCTTTAATATGGATATCAGGTCTCATTAGAAAAATGCTCATTCATATTTCATTAAATCAAGAATATTTTCCTATTATGATGTAATTTGCTTCACATACACAAGATATTTCCATGCTGTCTTCTTCATCGTTTTTCACAATAGGCACTTCTCCATGTTCCAAACTACTTCCGGAACTTTCTAGGTTGCTTATACCGTCCTCTGTCGAGACACTTTCCTTTCTAACTGGATTTTCTGCTTCAGAAGTTTGTCCCTCTGCTTTATAGGATGAAACATATTGATTCTGAGATTTCAAACTCTCTTCTTTTCTACAGCTATCAGAWGCAGGCTTGCTGGCCACAGAATCTTCAAGTGCAAAGCAAGAAGGACTGGAATCTATCCTGTCCTCATCTTCCATTTTTGTTTTCTCTAGTACAGGAACAGGGCTCAAAATGGAGTCTGAAGGGATGCTTCCTAAAAATCAAGARTATGATTTGTTAATAAATCCCCACTTTACATTACCATATTGAATTTCACAGCAATCTAAATTATTCAAATTCAAAGCATGGTTCCTCATTTAGAAATCATACAGAAGACTATTTGGTGGAAGGGCATAAACAAATGTGCAGCATAGGTTTTATCAAAGAATAAATTAAATGTAAGTGGTTTGAGTTTAGAGTATGAAATATAGTTTTGATCATTTAATCAGTATTTTGYATTTGAATTATAGCAGGTCTTTTTAATTCAAAATTATCTATATTCATGTAGCTTCCCTAGTCCTTACTCATACTGCCCATATGCATTGAGTCAATGAAAAAAATTATAAAAGGCTGGTATATCATRTACACATAAAAGGTATATTGAACCTTATACCCTGCATTTTATACCTATTATACCTGTTTAAAAATGAAAATAACCAAAGATAAATGGTTTAAAATTACAAAGACATATTTCAAATAGATACCAAGAATATTTTTCAAACAACAGCATCAGTCTAAAAATGAAAAGCAATTAGCATGATTTTATTTTTAATAAATTAGCATAATTGTATATTCTAATGATAATGAAGAGTGAAATTGTGTGGATTTTACTTTACAAAAATTCTTTCTCTGCTGATGCTTGCATTGGAAAGACAGAACAATCGGCTAGAGAGGTCACTCAGAAAACATGTTCCTGAAGAACTCTGGCATACACTACAGAGAATTCTGATTCAGCAGCACATCTACGATATTAAAGAAAACAGTTTCTGTTAAATTCCTTGCTATTCTTTCTTTACAAAGGTTATTTGAACTTTTTTTTTCTGAAAAACTTCCTTATCAAGTCRAATGAACATAAAATTTAGTAACACAAAGACAGTAGTAAAATGTAAACATCCATTTTCCTACAAAGGTCCAGCCACCACCCTTTAACAGGACACAGAAGAGAGGRCAGCACTCAACTCTTCTCTGCTTTTCCTTCCCTTGCCAATAAACACAGAATGGGAACTAACTAAATACTATTTGCTCTGTGGTCATGAACATTCCAAACCTCTATTAAAAGTTGTGGGAAGACGTAAAGCAATAGCACCTTAAAAAAAAAATTAGAACAGATCTGGAAATGCTTTGATAGAGCACTGGATAATTTGTGTAGAGGAATTTCCAAATTCCATATTGCAATATCTTGGTATCTTTATGTGAGTCAATCATGCTGATTATCACCTCCAAATAAGCACTAACATAACTATTAATATTCACAATAATTAAAACACTGTCTATATGCAATTTGAAAGTGAATTTTCAGTAGCAATATGARACAAAACAGGACAACTTTTAAACTTGAAGTTAAAAGTGCAATTCGCCTTATGAACAGTGAGGAATGAGGAACTGTATCAGAATGGCACTGGAATGTGAAATAGAATAAATTAAGTTCAGAACAGAACAAGTATAAAAACTGTTGTAGAGGGGAATAAAAAAATCTTCACCTTGACAGGACCTGTATAGGTGTCAGACAGCTCCAGAGGAAATTAAAATAAATCTGGAGACTCAAAATACAGCATTTTTGTGCACAGGTATAGAACACTTCTAATTTGCAGGTTCATCATGTAGCATACACGCGAGCATATAAATTCTGTACTGTYTGAATAGTGTTAAGACATTCTGTATCATTCCCATATAAAAAATATTTTACTGTAACATATATGAGTCCACTGAAGAAATTTGATTTACAAAACCTCACTCTTTTTGCTCCTTTAAAAACCACTTAATTAAGGGTTCAGGTGGTATCACTGTCATTTCAGAATATTAACTTTGGTATTTTCTCTTTTTTACCAAATAGCAATCTTCTTTGCATAAGTAACTCTCTGTGTAAGTATTTTAGTATAACAATTAGTATTTTAGTGTATTACCCTACTCTAGAATAATACTTTAGTTTAACATCCACTGATTTGTGGCATTAGAGTATAAACAGCCTACAACTTACATATGAAACATAATCAGTGCTTATCTCACCTGCAACCTTGACATGATCCAATACATTCTGATCCAGATGTATTCTACTACTGTTTTCTTCTTCCCCAGAAGGCACTCCTGTGTTTACTGCTCTCACTTTTTTTCCTGGTTCTTCACTGACCTTGAAGCCATCAATAGCTGCTTCAGCCACTATGATTTCTGCATCAGCTACCATAGCAGATACTCTCTTGTCCTCTGGAGTTTTAAGCTTTTTAGATCGAGATCTGGTGTGCTGGAAGCTGTTATGGGAGATACTGCTGTCAGAGTAGAAAGTCTGTCTTGGATAAGATAAAACATCTACCAATATATGTCCCTTTCACCTGCTTAAAGTGGTAAAAAACTGACAATTTTTCATCTTTTTGTGTTGAGATAGTGCTACAATTTATTAAGTGATAGATTAACAATTGATTGGATTTAACCTTCTAATCTTTCATCACCATTCCATGGCAAAGTTGTTAAACTCTAAAAGTATTTAAGTAACTATTACTTAGCTAGCACATAAACTAGCTTTTTAATAAATCATCTTTTGAACCCAAAAAAGAACTACCCTTACAAGAGTAATGAAGACAAAACTCTCTCAGTAGCAGTAAAATCAAGTGATATTTCCAAACCCTAGTGATAATAAAACGCTAGTCTGAATATCCTCGTAAAAGCTGATCTGTTTGGAAGTTTTTTAATGAGTTTTAACAGAACCAACAAGCATCTGAAAAAGGTAAAAACTATGATCACCAAACATTTTGAAAGGCTAGAATAGTAGGCAATATATACAATTATTCTGTGTTTAAARAAACGAAGTCGAAATTAAAGACTGAGTATAAGTTTTTCTACTGTCAGAAGTATAAGGGAAAGCTTAAGGCAAGAGAAATGGCAAACCCATGAGAAATAGGTTCATCATATATATGCTCGGAATAAACAAAACAGGAAATGAGTCAAGTTTCAAATTCAACTATGTCGCACAAGAGGAGTATTTAATGTCATCATACAGCTGGTTTCAAATCAGAGATAAAAGCACTACTATCGCAGGTGAATTTTACCAAGTTTTAAGTGAGTTTTACAAAGGTGATCTTAGATTGTATACCTCTCCAGGAAAACATTTTGCTACYCCTTACATTTATTCTACAAATGTATATCTTTCAACACATTCTTTATAAAACAGTAATTCCCAGAAAATTTGCCAAAGTATAAGAGAACCATCAGTTCACATTGTAAATAACAGAAAGCATTATTACTATTTACATGCAGTCATTAGATGTTATATAGCAGCAATGGATTTCAGCCGTAAATGTCAGAAATAAGCTCTCCCTGTCACCATATTCACGAAGATTCCCATAGCTGGTATTTTTATTTTCACTTTGCTGGAACTTGTATTATTCCCATAATCAAAATGATCATTTCAACCGACACATTACACTAGAAATGAAGCTGAATAAACATTTTATCCTCCTCTGCAATGCACACTGTTACTACGCCTGAASAAAAGCCAACTCAAGATTTAAGCAGCACTGGAATTGTGTTTATTAGCCTAGCAAGGTGCATAAATCAGCCCACGTGTTCCTGTGATAAAACTTCCAACACAATTATTAGGAAGTCTTTGTTTTTACTAAGAACCAGCTACCCATAAGGGTACTACCAAATTAATCATTGCTGGTCCAAGTGGGAATTTGCTTTTACACTGTACAATAGAKGCAGGGAAACCTACTACAGGGAAAGATGGCATTCACCTAGTTAAACAACAGAATTACTCTCTCTGTGAGTCCAGGTCAGTATTACACATGCACTAACAAACTTGCTGTTCAGCTGCTTCACTGGGTGTCTTCAAGAAACTACCATTATCCAGAGCAAACTTGGAATTACATTTTCAGTAACAATCTTCCACTACAGTGCCAGTTGGTCCTTTACTTTGCAGGTTGACTTTCCTTTTTCTCAAGAAAATGAGGAAGTTTGGTTTAAGACCAAGTTTAAAAACCCACTACACAGTAAAATTATTTGAAGTAGGAAAAAGATCTTTAAAAAATCAGTATTATCTCCAACTAAAAAAACTCCACTAAAATGCCAAGATACCAATAAAACTGCCCACCTYTGACTAGAAATTAGGTAGATCTTTGTTAGATAATGAAGAAGAAAAGAAAATCCATAAAGATCCTGTTAAGTAAGACAGGAAAGCACAGTTGTACAAAAAATGTTTGCGCAATGCAAACAAAAACCAAAATGCATCTCAATCCTAGATATAAAACTSCTTTAATAGGTCACTGCTTTTATAGCTTCAGTRACAAGCTGAGAAACTTTATTATCCTAAATTTCTTAGTGGTGTCAGCACCACCAACTGAGATTTAGCCCTTATTATGACCTGCTACTGACCTGTGGTAGACCAAGACAGGTTTTGGCTGCAGCACTGCAAGAGTGTGACAAACAGGCAGTGCTATTCCTTAAAAGTTAAATGGCAGCAAGGGCTAAGACTATTACTAGAGAGTTGAAACAGCTGGTGGGATTCTATCACAGCTTTATGATAAGTTTTTCCTGTTTAACCTTGTTTTCAGCCCTTAGGAGTCTTCTTCCTTGTTTTTTGGTTGCTGGGATCTCTAGAAGCAGTCTAAACCTCAAAATCTCAAAATATCAAAGCGGTCTAAACCTTGAAAATTATACTGGAATAACCCTTACTAAAGAGAGATTTCAAATTCAACAGTTTGAATGCATTTTCATGTTCTCCATAATCACTAACTYTTTTAGGTACACAAAAAACTTCTAAGTTCATTTTTCACTGTCACTCTGAAAAAAGACTGGCTTGTGCCCAGGTTCTTAATACAGAAAGCAGAAAAAAAAATTGACTAAAGGAAATTAATTAAAAGAAAACATGTGACATAGTTTAAGCCCAGATTAAAGTTAAAATCCATGCAGCCATTTCCTTCCCTCCAGCCCCTCCAGACACAGAGAAAGAGACAGAGAGAGAGAGAGAGAGAGAGAGAAAGAGAAAGAGAAGACAGAGATTATGGGTTGAAATAACAATTCACTGGAAACAGCAAGGAGATAGGAAAATCAACAGTAACAGCAACAATACCAATAAGAACAGTTTGTATAAGCAGGTGACTACACACAAAATGCTCACTGAATCCAATCAACCCAGAGCTATGAGGACATTACAGTCCCCAGGCCCTGGACGCACACCACACCCCCTTCCTCCTCAGAAGTGAGAATCCCTTACTTCTGTCCCTCAGCAGTGATGTGTGTCGTATAACCACAAAGCTCCAAGACCCACCCGCTCACTGCTACTATGAGAAATTAAAATCTGTTGTAGCCAAAACTAAGACAACATCAGAGGAAGTGGCCAAAACTAAACAGAAAGGACACTGGCATCATATTAAAGACAACTAATTAGATGGTAAAGAAACACAAATACCTCTTGGGAAAGTTCTGTGTTTTTCTTCTTCTCTGTAGCCAGATCTTTACTTCAGGTGTCGATTCAGGAGTTGGCTTTGTATGATCAATGGTATATAAATCCTTGCCCTGTTTCCACAGCTGGTATCTGTCTGGTTGAAACTTCCTCACAAAGACATCCATAGATATTGACACCATGTCCCTCCTACAAGTGCACTGCAAGACAAGAGAGGAATTTTTAAGTGACAAGTACTGGAATACACCAGTTTGCAGTTYAAAAAGCCCAGAACAAAAATCCTACGTGTAAAAACCAATTCTACTTTCCTTAGTATTTTCCTTTYTCACTTTTCCTCAACTTTCAAGAAGAAAGAATTATTCAAGAGAAAACACTATCTGAACAAATGTGTCACACTAGGATTCCCAAAAGTACTTAAGGACACTCCATTGTTTYATTAAGTTCTATGGGTTAAGAGCAAAAAGAAACTATAGCATTCTTTCCACTCTATTAGCTGGTTTTGATAATTTCAAGCAAACCTTGCCACCATGAATCCAGAGACTGCACATATCTTGATCTTAATGGTCATGAAAATGCAAAGGAGCCTCCACTTGAACTACTGTAGATGCTGAGTCGATTTTCAGACTAAAGTCATTGTACCCAGAACTCAAAAATACTTGACAAGTAACTATCAAGTAACAAAAATAATGTAGGCAACTACATTAAGTAAATCAGTATGTCTACAGCACATAAACTACTATAGTGGGTTAATCCTAGCTAGTACATGTTCATCAACTTGCTCTCCCATTTCYCCTCCTCAGCAGGACAGGGAGAGAAAACAAGACGGAAAAATGTCATGCGTCCAGATAAGGACAGGCAGATCACTGACCAAYGACCATCTTTGACTTATGAAGAAACTATATTAATTTAATGTAGTAATGTAATTAATTAATAAGAGATTATGACAGTGAGAACAAGACTAAAACTAGCTTCGCTCACACCCATTTTTCAGGCCTTAGTTCACTCCTGACTGGTGTCTGCAGGGATGTTTCTTTCACATTTTCCTCACTCCTTTCTCTAGCAACTGCTGCAGAGTGATTTTTATTCTTTCTAAATTTGTTATCACATGAATGCCACSAGAATTGCTGACAGGCTCAGCTTTGGGCAGCAGCAGGTTCATTTTAGAGTCAAGCTGGATTTGGCTCTGTCCAGTGTATGGACTGCTCCTGATCTGTTCTGGTATAAGCCACTGCTAAAGCAACTCTACTCTACAAAAGTCTTGCCACAAAAAACTTGCCACAAAAACCTTAGCAAATTTGTTTTTAAATTGAAAGCAAATTGACTTGCTAAAACATAGTCTCACATGAAAAAACTTTGAAAGAACTTCACCATAGCTAAGTAACTCTCTTAAAGCACAAAACAGCATTTTCTTTCAAGTAAGAAGAGATGTACAGAAAAATCTGGTAAATGTATGACCTGGCTTTATGGTTTACTACAACCTGTTTTATCACTTATTTTTTAAAACAAGCTGAAAGACACAAAGGACTGAATGCAACTTTCCTACTAGCTAAGTTTCTGCATACTAAATGCAAATTTCTTTATCTATTATTTCTATCTATCATTTCTAGTTCATTGTTCTTCCTCTTGAAATTTGTAAGATATACAATGAAAAAGCATCTGAGGTGTTAAAAATGCTTGCTATGCTTTCAGTATGTCAACACTGCTATGCTGCATATTCACAACATTGCCATCTAATGGAGGATGAAAATGAAAGAAGGAAAAAAAGACAGAAATTGTAATTTTATGCAGCTGCTTTTAATTATAGTTTTTATCCAAAATACCATCTGAATGCCCCCTTTTCAAACAACATGCATATACACACTTATACACGCAGTGCAAAAAATTAAAACATATTTGAAATTGTATTTCCRTTAAGAGAGTCCTTGATTGGACACAAGGAGCAGTAAAAAAAAAAAGGAATGAAGACACTCCTGTACAATGGAAAAGTGCATAGAAATCCACATTAATATTTTTAACTTTTAAAATTGCAATTTGTAAAATAAAGACAAGCAACAGTGGATTATCTCTCTCTTTAATGTACAAAATCTTTTCACATTTGAGYGCTCTTCAGATGAACGAATAAGAAATTATGGTTAAAGCCAAAATTTTGCTGTTAAACACCAAGTCTTCCAGTGCCTTTACAGAAAATAATTATTTAAGTAAGCACTGAAGCATTAAGGAAGAAAATACATCAAGAAATAAAATGTATTCCATGTTGGAATGATAAGGTATTAAAAGACTCAAATCAAATTAAAAGACTTCTAAATGGGACACAATTTCTGTCTTTCAGTAATCTTTGATCAGTCTCTCTTTCATTTTAATAGAACTACTGCAAAAGAATTAACAAACCCAGGAAGATATTAGAAATAAAGCAGATTTTTTTTTTAAGTTTTCAAACATTTAAAGTRTACTTTAGAATAAAAAGTAATGAAGTAACATCATGCTCAACAGTACCACTGCCTGAAAAAACAGAAGACAGGCTTCTAGACACCTGAAGGAAGGAAGGAAATACTTGGAATTATTGTCTCAATTGACTGGAGCAGATACACTCTGAAAATAATTTCTACTTATCTTTCCTCAAATGATTCAAGGAAAAAAAACCACAAACACAAAAACTGTTGCTTAGATAAATAATATAGAGRATCTTTCAGTCTTCTTGGTGGTGGTGATGGTTTTTACTGTTTTTAATTCATTTCTCATTTGACAGGCTTGTAGCTCGCAGTTATGTCACTTCCTGCTCCTAACTTGAAAAAGTGACTGAAAGATTCTCTCTAAAACAAAACTAAATGTGATTCTGTTGAAGAAGGCTCCTGGGGAAAAACACGAAACAGGTATTTCCCTGTCTACCAAAGTATTCAGTGATTTTTTTTCAAACTTGTAATATTTTTTAAAGTAAATGCAAAATCAAAGTGACTAGACTACTAGGTAAAAGGCAGCTGATGTTGCCATAGATAAATGTCACAACCTTTGTACTGGAAGCAATTATTCTCCATATACAATAGAATTGGTTTGATACTWATTCTTCAATCAAAGATTACTGTGACAATCAGAATACTTAAGAGAATTAAACGTCTTCACAATTCTTACTATTAAATTCTTACTATTAACATCATCAATGATACCACTACTAGAATCATCAGTTATCCTGCCATATATATACAGCTTCAAGGTAAGCAATTCAACTAAAATTTATCAGTAAGGGCACGACTTTACCGAAAGAATTGGAAGAAGTTTTYGCAACGTTAAATAATTGGCAGAAACATATGTGAGACATATTTGTGATATGAGAAAATCACCTAGGAGAGACCTATGCAGCCAAACGAATTTTTCAAACACACACTACTTGTGAATGGAAAAGAGAATAATTATCTAATAGCTTAAAAAATAAATAAATAGGTTTTTTTTCCATTTTGTTCTCTGAGCCAGGAAAAAATATAAAAGAATATACAAGCTTCTAGATTTATACATATTAAGTTAAATACATACTTAAGCACATTCTAAAAAGTATATGACATACCTAAGAAGAGTTTATATAAAACATTTTTATATMATTAGGAAGGTCATGACTTAAGGGACTTTCTGGCTTTTCATCATTAATATTTAATATTAATATTTAATGATGAAAAGCTCTTTTATCAAATGAATTATGGGATTTTTAAAACTAGCATAAAAACATCTGTAGAGAATATCATATTTTACCACAACAGAAAGCAAATGGWTTATTATTTGACTAGTAGCAGAGGAGTAGTATTTCAGAAGCACAGTTTTAAGCACAAAACTCTATGTCCACAGTCACGTCTTTGTGATTAGCATTTTTATCTTTTAGTTAAATGAAGTATACCTCTGATGCATATTTTAAGATATGAATTTATTTATTCACAAAAGCACCTTCTCCATCAAAATATTAGCTGGTAAAATATTTAACACACTAAACTTGAAATATCTGAAAGATTTTGAATATTGTGTAGTAAGTATTGGGTTTTGTTAATTAAAATGTGATTTTCACTAYATCTGAAATCTATTTTAGTTAAAAGTCTTCCAAAGTTTTAATTTGAAGAATAGTAGCACTTCATTAGGCTATTTTTTTTCTTCACTCACATAATCATTTCAGAAAGAAAGCACCACCTAATTCACACTGCAACTGCACAATGCAGGTAAACTACAAACCTGTGGGACATAATGTGGAGGCTAACAGTCACAGGAAACCATGGAAAATTCTCTTATTTGTAAAGAGAGAACGGATTTTTACAAAACAGTTATGAAAGCTACAAATTAGCAGGATGAGGCAAGATTAGCCTGGTAACTGTCTTTACATTATGTAAGTCTCAATCTACAAAGCATGCCCTAAAATTATTTAATCAAGTTATTTTCCTTCCTAACTGCCTATAATGGCTAAAGATTTCTTCAGAGAACAGTGGCAATGATGTATTTATTGGAGACAAACATTTTAAATAATTTAGACTTCTTACCAGCTTCAACTATTTGCAATAAATTATTTCATGCACTACATCCCACTCTTGCAATACTTTCAACGAAGCATGTCCAAACAATATAAAAAATGCATTTTGATAAAAAACATTTTAAAGGTGCTGTGACTGCAACTGCTTCCTGTGGACTGCCTGTAGAAGTGCTTGATAGGTAGGTACTGTTTGCTTGGAGGACAGGATTTAATAAATCCYGGTAACAGTAACTGTCCTTTGCTATGGAATCAGGCTGTGATGTATTTTCACAGGAACCTTCTGGCAACTTGTAAGCAGTGTTGCAGAAAGCTTTGGTAGCAGTTAGCCATCTGTACAAGCATAGAGAAAGCAAGCTTTCCTTTGGTAAATCACAGACAGTACACTTTTCTCTGACATACCCAGTTATACACAACAAAAATACAAATGCAAAATACCTTTCTTCAAGGTCCTTTTTATATGTTAGAAAACAAGCATTCCTATAAATGCATTATTTGTATTCATATATGCATAAGCAAACAGTCTGCTATATTTTTAAAGAGTTTAATATCAAATAGTGCCTCACAAAATATCTGGGTTTTTTTCTTAATTCCTTTTTCTAATTTATTTTGCATTTATACATAATGCCACCTACACGTTCTCACAAAAAAATACTCAGTTTGTACTACGTAGAATTRATTCCATCAGCATGAAGTATCATTATAAAAATTTGGCCACTTTTCTCCCATTCCTCTGAAAGCTGGAAAACAAACAGTGTGACAAGACACAATTAAAGGAATCCCATATTTTCTTAAATATTCCACCTCACAGCCCTTCTTCCTCTTTATCCTTCAGTGGTATCTCTAACAGCACTACTCTCACCCCTTGAAAGATTAAGTCACTATTAAAGTCACTATTAACCTCTTTTTCTTTATTCTAAATTCAGTCTATTTCTAGCTTGAATACTCCTCTTTTGCTCACATTCACTTCTCTGTCCATCCCTGATGCCTATACAATAGAATCTCCCTCACTGGAGCCTTTACTCCACTGCTGTGTGCCAACTGCTCCTGCTTCATCCTTCTCTCACTCCTCTGTTCTTTCCTTAGTACCTCTGGACTTCACTTCCTCAGATCCACAGAATGACAGCTTTTATCTCATATCCTTAACTGCCTACCAATTTCTGTTATTTTAGAACTGAATGATTTTGAACATGCAAAATTAGAATTTATTTTAAAGAAATTAATCTCTATCTGCAACAGACCAGAATTAATCAATTCTGTAAGAATGCCTAAAGTAAGAAAACAGTCTGTGCAATAGCATATGYATACATATATTTAAATGTGCATATATAATTATAAACAATAACTTGTTGGACAATACTTAATACTGGCACATTACTACATCAGCTATCTTTTTGATATGAACATTACAGTCATTATCAAGGATTTACTAACAGAAAGATCACTATTATCAAATATAAAAAAGGAATTCACAAAGGACCCAAGTACAGCAATTCCAAGAAACTGCATTATTCTTAGCTCACTAATTACAGCAAAGGGAGAGCTGTATGTCAGTAACACACAGTAGGGTAGGAAAACAATATAACAGAACACCTTGTAAGGAAACATTCCTTCTCTGTTCTCAAGAATCAAAAGAAAATC
Source organism: Alauda arvensis (assembly GCA_902810485.1). Taxonomy (NCBI): domain Eukaryota; kingdom Metazoa; phylum Chordata; class Aves; order Passeriformes; family Alaudidae; genus Alauda; species Alauda arvensis. The sequence goes on along the minus strand of CADDXX010000311.1, from coordinate 730,160 downwards.
AATAGGATATCAATTTTAAAATTCCGTTCTAAACACACCACCTGGGGAAAACCTCAAACTAGAACTCGACATATTGCAGATTAAAGGGGAAGATACACACGCAGTAAGAGTAAATGGTCTGAGGAATAGGAAATTTCCTTTTACTCTGGATAGCTATTTATCRGTTAAAATAAACTGTTACTCCACTGGATTATTTAAGGCCACATTCTGGCACAATTAGTATGTGTCTCTCAACTAACATCACCACTCAGTGTGATACAGCAAGTTAAATTGCTGTCGGGACTTTAAGAAGCCTTTTTAAAATTCAGGTTTGGGTTTAACAAAAAGTGAAGATTCATGCAATATAAACAGATGAGTATATGGAATCTTTTTTCCACACGACTCAAATTTTTAGAGAGCTCCAAGTCTGGTTGCCACAATTAAAAATGATGGTTACATTTATAGATAGTAAAGCTGGCAGATTGATCATGTTGAAAATTAAATACTATTACTGTATAAACCTTAGAACTGCTGGACATTCCTAAACACAGCACATAAAATGGAGTAGTAACTTGTCCCTATATTAATGAAGTTATAAATTACTTTTTGAAGTTCAGAAAATATTTTTGAAGTATTTTGAGATGTTCTAATATTTCATTTTACATTTCTTCTCAGGTTTCACCTTTTAGCATCTTGTTCATTGTATTAATGGCTGCTAAAGCCAGCAAATTAATATTATCAATGGAAATCACAAYATATAATGACTTCTGTCCAGGGGAAGGAGAAGAATGCAATGAAATTCCAATCAGAAGGAAAAGTTTTGAAGCATGTAAAACTCCATCATAGTCATTAAGTTTCTCTAAAGGACATGGTAAATTCTTGCAAAAGCATGGCTAATTTTTAAACTGAGATGCTCAAACTTCTCATGGGTGAGAATTCTCATGATGCCCATATCACTCATGCACATCTTGTAGCTCCTCTAAATCCTGAGTGAAACATCAGAATGAAATAACCAGTGGTCTTGATCTATCAATAATCTCATTGCTTCAACTGGTAAGCATTATTCATAACTGAAAAGACACAAATGACAAGGCTASAAAAATTAAGACCAAACAGATTTAGTCTAAATTCTCAATCTAATGATTTTTTTTTTTTTTTACAAAATGACTCTTCCATGAAGTTGAAGGCATATCATTTGTACTTCTGCTCAGCAAAGTAAAACATACCCACCAAAACAAGAAAACCTTTATACCCTCCAAGAAATAATGAAAAAATGTGTAATGTTATGCAACTTCCTTCCAGAAATTTCAGAATGCTTTGCAAATGCCTCCTTCCTCAAAACAGAGAAGAAACTAGACCAAAGAAAGGCTTATTTATTATGGTCACAAGACAAGCCATAGTCAGAACTGACACTGGCATATATTCAATTTTCAGTTTCCTGCTCCAGATGTAAGTCCTGATTTCTAAACTAAAAAGAAAAAAAGATAATAATTTTTCCTGTTTTCAAAATAAWTTTTTTCAAGACTTTCCTACTATTYGAATTCTATTACAGAGTAARAAAAATAACAGTAGAAAAATATTAGTGGAAAATAAATTATGGGGTTTTAAAATACTTCAAAATACTATGTATTTTAAAAGGTAATAAAACATCACAAATTTTTAATAATAATTTATGGTAGCTTACCCCTTAACAAAAGATGGAAAGGAAACCAGCTATGTAATGKTCCATCAAACATTATGTTCTATTTAAATCTAAAGTAAGCAAAGATCTTAAATCTAAAGAAGTATTGTGATATTAAAAAACCAAACAATAAAATTTAAATCAACAACAAAACAGTCCCCCAAAATCCCGTATCTCCAACCCTCAAAAAAAAAAAAAAAGAGGCAAACCTGCCAGGAACAATGGAAAGAAAAAGCAGCCATTTTGGAGGAACCTCAAAAGCAAGAGTTTCTGTCAGCGTTACGTGACAGAAACCATGCTGCTGTCAACAGTGCTGTGCTGAAGCTGTTTTGAGACACTGGGAAGAGAGGCTTTGTAACAAGGACTGTTGAAGWCTGTTTCAGTAGAGGAAGAGAAAGTAGCACAAAATGTCAGTAAGACAGAAACAGCAGAATTCTCTACAATTTTTTCCTCTAATAAATAAAACCTGCTTGTAAACCCTATTTTTCCAGTGAAGACATTGAAAAGCTCTTGCTATAAGGCATCTTGCAGGCCTACAAACTAAACTCCTCAAATGTTCCAGTCAGAGTAGTGAAGTGGCAAGTGGAGGACAAAAGCAGTAACAACATTTAGGAATGAAATCTACTTASAACAAAACTATAATGGCTACTATCTTGGAACACTATTACAGCCACTCAAATATACRACTTGCAAAAACAGGAAGCACGGAAGTGAAACCAGAGCATTCTATATCTCACCTACCACAAAGAGAAAAGAGTAGCTGAACCAAACAAAAATTCATTGACTGAAGTATGCATTCAAAATGAGTRGAACTACCCTTAGACATTTTTGGAAGAAATGGAGTATGTTTCTGTTGACTAAAGCTCTCAAACAAAAAAATAGGCTCACTGATGGGAAGCAAAGTCCCTTTTAGCAAGCCCTGGGTTATCAACAAACACATCATTGTCACTAAAGATCCTAGAGAAACATCTGCCAACCGTCATGGAAAACTGAACTCATTCCTAGAAAATATGAGTTTCCAACCAACAAATATGATAGACAAAAAGAAAAGCTCARTGTAAATAGAGTTTGCATTCAATTTAAACTCTAATGAAAAAAAAATGACAGACCATTCACAGCAACAGAATTTTGTTTCACTCAAGCAAAGAAAGAAACAAAGGAAAAATTATACTGACAATGCAAGCTTTTCCCTCCCCTCTTTTTTGTCAAATCAGGGGKTTTTTGTCAAATAACTTTTTTTTTTAATCACTCACCCTGACTTCCCATTACAAAGCTTTCATGCAATTTTTTTTAAATCACTCTTATTATTATTAACTGTCACCAAGATACTGTTGTGTTGCATGCTACCTGGAGTCCTATCATCTTCAACATTAAATCTTTATTGCAAAAGATGTGTTTTAATTTTAAATGAGCTGAGACAAATTTGCTGCTTTATTGTAAATTTCTGCAGGRCACAGGACACAACCCTTATAAACAATTAGTTAGCAGGTTAAAAATCCTTTGTCCCAAATAGGATTTACATATAGATGGATATATTGTGGTACTTCTTAACACAAAATGCACAACTTTCTCGGTGAAAAAAGTTTCAGCCATCAAAAGACTGCATTTCCAATATGCATATATTTTTATATCTATACTAATCTATATAAAATACACTAGAGAGCAATGACATACTAGTGCAGTTGCTTTGTTTCACTCTGCAGAGAATATGACTGAACATAAACTCCTTCACAATTCTGCCTTTCAGAATAATGAGAGTTAGTTTCTACATTCTTTTTCTTCTTTCCTCTGGTCCCACTTGAAGGAAAATATAGATATTCCCCCTTTATTGTACCGTTTAATCAAGATATTTTTATGATTGCCTTTTCACTTGTATTTTTTGAAACAACTGTTTTCTTCAAACAATTTTATTTAAATGGCTGGAGAAAGGGGCCAAGAGGAACCTCATGCAGTTTAACAAGAGGAGTTTCCAAACGCTGCACCTGGGGGGAATAACCCCAGGAACCAAGAGTGGCTCAGCCACAAAGGCGCAGGAGGAACGCGGGCCAGCGGTGAGTGCCCCAGTGCCCTGCCGGGGTCACTGGGAGTGCTGCCAGCGGGACACACAGGGATCCTGCCCTCTCCCCTGCCCCATTGGGCCACACCTGGAGTGCTGTGCCCAGCTCTGGACTCTCCTGCCCAGGAGAGATGAGGAGCTACTGGGGAGGGCCCAGGGAAGGGCCACAAGCAGGTGAAGGAACYGGAGACTCTCCTGTGAGGGAAAGCTGAGACAGCTGGCACAGTTCACCCTGGAGAAGACACAGTGGCGCCAGGCTCAACACAGGACGTGACAATCTGCGGGGTTTAAGGCCACCAAAAGACGACCAACACGCCGTGGAGCAGGGTCTTTTCCCTCTGGGCTGTTTGCCGTGCTCACCAGGCCACAGCCGGGTGCCACAGGCTCCTGTACTCGCACATTYGGCCCAGCGTGCGGCCTTCAGCAAGAGCCAGGCCCCGCACTGGGCAGTGCCCCACAGCGCCTGAGGGCTCCCAGCCACTTCTCCTTCCCCGCCCGCCTCACGCAGGTACCCTGTGCCAGCTGAGTCCCGCCGGCTGGGCGGGAACAGTGTGGAAGGGACATTTCTCTTGGAAAGGGGGCAGCGTCCCTGGGGAGAACGGAACGGGAAGCAGGTGTGGAAGGCGGCTGAGGGGCTGCTCGGCCACTTTCCAGGAAGGTCTCCTTTTCCTGMAAGGAGACCCCCCGGGWGGCTCCCGTCTCCCCTCTCTGCCCCACACRGAGACCCCCCGGGAGGCYCCCGTCTCCCCTCTGTGCCCTCGCTCTGGGGCCGTCTCTGCTGCCCGSTTCCCGGCGCCAGAGCAGCCCCAGCCCCCGGCCCGTCTCTCGCAGCCCATGGCGTGCGGTGCCGAGGAGGCTCTGCAGGAGAGCGGCTCTGCCCCGCCGGCCGCCACGGGCGGGGAGCACTGGCAGGAGGCGGCGGCCGAGCCGTGCCCCATCTGCCTGGGCGACGTGGACAACGCGGCCCACGTGGACACCTGCCTGCACACCTTCTGCTTCGCCTGCATCCGGCACTGGGCTGCCGTGCGCGCCGACTGCCCGCTCTGCCGGCAGCGCTTCGGCCGCATCCTGCACACGGTCAGGGCTGACGACGACTACCAGGAGTACGTGCTCGGCCCGGCCGGCTGCTGGCAGAGCGCCGAGGCCGGGCACAGGCGCCGCGSCACATCCCCGAGCTGGCGCTACCAGCTGCGCCCGCGGCCCCGCCGCAATCSCGRTGCCAGGAGCAGGGGGCGGCCGGCAGGACACCGAGGGACAGCCCCAAGGACCTCCGCCACCTCTGCCCCATAGGCTGCAAGGGGAGCGCTCGACCGGCSCTGCCGCKGGATCTGCCATCCTCCTGCAYRTGCTGGGGGCGCGGCTTGTGGCCCTCAGGAGCCTGGAATGAACATCCAGAGGCTTTCCGGAGCACGCGCCTGTCACTAGCAATTGGTATATTGCGTGTGAATACACTAATTAGGTGGAGGTGTTATTTTATCTTGTATCTCTTTTTCTACTATTATTTTATTATATTACTAATCGTTACTATTATTATTAGTTATAATATTTTTGTTTGTATTGTTATGTTTTAAATTATTAAAGTATTCTTATCTCAATCCAAAAGATTCATTCTTTTCTTTCCAATACTTTCCCAGTGGGGAGRGGGTGGCAAGTGGCTGCACGGATCTTAGTTGCCGGCTGGGGTTCTCCAGTTGGAAGAACCSCAGCTTTCATTGTGCTGGTGCTGGAAAATCATTGGCTTTSTGGACACTGAACGAAGATCCAGAAGCTTTTCAGAGCATGATTCTCTCAAAACCARAGAAAGCCACTTCAAGCAATGCTTTCTAACAGTGCCTTGTTAGKCTAGGAAAACTAKAGGGGGGAGAATGTGTGGAATGTGCTGTGAACTTCTTTATACAGATGCTGCAGCAGAGCCCGGGTCACTTGAASTCCCCAAGCCTTCCCTCTCCAAGCACCAGAGCATTGCTGCCCAAGCTCTGTGGCCCTCARCCAGGATGCCTAACCTGAAGCAAAGCCAGGTCCATGGACRCAGGGCATGCTGACAACCCTCTCCCTCSTGGTGCCTCCACAGCCAAAGGAATTCGGTCATCCCGTGCCACAGCCCTCTGAGCCTTCCTCTGACACTTYCGCAGCCCAACTCCTCYGGCCCCAAACCCCRYTGCCRTGGCTGGAATGCAGGAGAGGGCTGGGTCCACTCTTCACAAAAGATACTGCTGGGCACYATCTGCTGACCTGCACACCTGGCCTTGGCRTTTCTTGGAGAGCAAAGTTTTAAACTCCAAGCATCCTGGGACCTCGGGAGCCACCCAAGAAGCAGACTGGCATGCAAGCAAAGCATATCTGTGCCAAGGGCCAAAACATGAGCTTCCCAYCCCTCTCCAACTTTGAGTCTTACTGGCCCCATCCCAGTCCCTCCCTTTTAATCCCTTCCCCAGATATAGCAGCACCAGACTTGAACATTTCCACAAGTTCTGCAACAATCCCCTCTTGCAGCACTGGGATAGTCCCACAGACTCTTATCCCACATCCCAATGGGTCCCTGTGGGCAGAGTTCCCACAGCCAGTGAGGCCCCTGCACTGCATTTATGTGGGACCCATCCCCACCTGGCAGGGAAGGGCCTGGGGACATCAACATGCAAATGGCACTCTTTGCCAAAAGGCAAAGAGACTCCTGGGGGGCACTGGGACTCAGCAGGACAGGGAAGGATCCTGCCCTCTCCCCTGGCTGGTGAGGCCATACCTGGAGTGCTGTGTCCAGCTCTGGACTCTCCTGCCCCAGAGAGATGAGGAGCTACTGGAGAGAGCCCAGGGAAAGGCCACAAACATGCTAAAGAACTGAAGGCTGTCCCTTTTTGAGGAAAAGCTGAGAGAGCTGCAATGGTTCAGACTAGAGAAGAGAAGGTGCATGGCGATCTCATCACTGTTTCTAAACACCAGATGCAGTGAGTAAAGAAGAGGGAGACTGACTCCTCTTGATGGAGCCCAGTGACAGAATGGGAGGCAATGGATACACAGTGAAATGCACTGGTTTTCATTAAATCCATTTAAGCTAGAGATGAAACTTTTTCAGTGTGACAGTGGACTTGGACTRGGCAATAGTATATATATTTAAAAACTATCTTTGGCCTTCAGTACCCTGAAGAAACCCTACTCAGTTGTGCAGAATTAGCATGCCAAAATAAGGCAARACCATCTACTGGACCCTTTACACTTCTAACAGTGATGAAGTTATCACTGATTAYCTTCTTTAAATATGCATTTAAAAYATACTAAAACACAGAATAAAGCCAAATTACAGTACCTGGATGTCAAGCTGCATGTACAAATGAAGGTCCTGACACAAGATTACCAGTATGCCTCTTAACTCAGATAATTTACCATGCCTTAAGATTGGGAAAATACACATTACTTCACTGTGCTTTACTGCACTTAAGTTTTTTCAGAGAACAGTAAAAACAAAACACACTAAAACACACAGCAATATCAGATAAATCCATGTAACTCATTTTTATATTCATCAGCCWATAAAAGAGAACGAGAGGCACAGCAAACTAAGTATCAGCAAGTGTTACAATAGGTAACACTGGTACCTGACAACTGTCTTACTTAAAAATAGGTAAGCATGCATACGAAACTGATATAAAGGAGCTCAATATGGGGCATGCAGGCCCATCATTACATAAGAAACTGAAAACCATTTACTAGAGTACCAGAGTTCCTTGCCATGTTTYTGGTGTAATTTATTTTATTAAACCAGTCAATAACAGGATTTGTCTCAAACCATTACTTTTTGTCTTACTTGTCAGCTGATATCTTCAAATACCAGAATAATGTGGAATGAAAGCCATGACTTGYCATTAGCCAATTCAGAGGTAGGCTAGATGATGAAATTACTGATCCAAGAAGTATCTTGCAGCATCAAACACTGCATTGCCAATAAAAAGTATGCACATTTGGGAGAAAAAACCAAACAATAAATAATACATTTTCTGATTTAATTCTGAGATTCATGTCGATCTGCATTAGATAGGACTAATAAAGAAAAATAAAGAAGTACAGAATGGGAAATACAGGAAACACAGAGCTAATGTTCAGTATTGCAGAGTATTACTACCCCATAGTACARGACACTAAGATAATTTTAGAATCAAACCTGTGTTAATCTGTGTAAAAGAAGAGATGACCACATACATCCATGGTCTTTGTCCCACCRGATCCTCCAGCCATTCCCCAAAGCTAGAAAGTTAGTATGACCATGTGTAGTTGCAAACCATAGAAGTATCATCACTTCCTTGCCTAGGTGCCTGCATCACTAACACATTTGTACCAGCTTATATACACGGAGACAACCACAACTCTTTGGCATTAGGAGGTTAGGAACACATGTTCAAAGAGTTTTGCCCTCATGAGTAAATAGTCAGGAATCACTCTCAACATGCCAAGTGTTCTTAAACTAAAACCTCTTTCACGATGCTTCAGTATTTTTAAATCAGCATACTATTAAACTAGCAGGCAAAAATTTTCAGAACACTTTCTTCTTATGGATAGACAAAAGGCTGCATAAATGGAGACAGAAGGGTTACAGACTTCTCTAGAAAGAGTTAAAATGCAGTGAGGATTTGCCARAAATACTGATTTTATGTAGTGTATAGATTCAAAAGGCATCGCACTTTTGACAAAGTTATGACAACTTTGCTCTTACTGAACAATATGCTTCGTTTTAGCTCTTTTCCTTTTTTATTAACCAGAACACAACAGAGAATATGTGTCATTTTATCATTATTCCTTTTGGGTGGCTGTAAAAGATAAAAGGATCGTTTGAGATCTATACGCCTTCTTTCAGTAATTACTTTCTAAAGTAATCAGAATTGCCATCAGCCAATTGTTCCTTATGTTTTCACAAAAGATCAGGATTCTACTTGYGAGAGTGACAACATGATGTGCTGCTTATTCAATTTTCCTGCCAAATTAGTAAGAGGTATTTTCCCACAACACTGCAGGAAGATAAAGAATTTCTTGAGTCATAAGGTCTAGTAAAAGTAATGAAGCTTCTACAGAAAAAAACAAAAATTTGGCTAGCTTCCTGTGGGTTAGGTTCCCCCCACTCTCCCCCTGTCCCCGCCCCCAAACTTGAATAAATAGTTACTTAAGAGTAATTGCTTGATTTTTTTTAAGACAGACAGGTGCTCAGATTTTYCTCTTCATAACCAGCTTATCTAGAATACTAAATATCAATATTTTTAACTAAGGACTTTGAAAGAATGTAAACCCCTAAATACTTCATTTCCAAAGCTGCAAGATCCTTAAGAATATTTTAATCAGATAGACACAAGACATTATGCATGGATTTTACATTACTCGGATTCATACTTAAAAACTACAAAATGTATTCTTTTTAGTCCATTTAAAAATGCTTTTCTCCCACCTTAAATAAATAAAAGTGCTATTGAAATCTAAAAGTATTTAACTTCACAGAAATATCTTGTTTGCATTTCATGCAAAATWATGTTTTGTTACATACCTTCCCTGCTGAGACGCCTCTACAGGAGGTTTGATTTGGCATGGACATAACTGAAAAGATTGAACTAACAGTCCCGTATGATATCCCAGCTGCTTTTTTAACTGTGAGAAGTCTATTAACCACCAAGAACATGCCAAAAGAGTGGAAGACATTTCTGCATCAACTCTGTATTAACTTCTACCTGTTCCATACATTTCTATTTCAGGCCCACTAGCYTGAAATCTGTAATTAGACAAGCTGTTATGAATTCTGTATGTTGGCAGGCAGTAAAGACCAATCATAGGTAATTTAACCTCATTCTAGCCAATGGYATTTTGTATTTCTGGTTTAAACAAACACCACACCAGAAAAATAAAAAGGAAAACAAACAAACAAACAAAAAAYGTCAGCAGCAGTGCCCTTCCATTAAGAAATGCAAAAGCCATTTTTCCTGGCTGTTTGTCACAGTAAATTGAAAAGGGAAACTGAGATCTAAAAGAAAAGTAAAAAGGATTAATACAAAATAGTATTGACTGTTGACTAATTTGCATCCAATACCATTTATATAGATTCAGTATTGCAAAACCCAAACACTGCCATTAAATCTGTTCTTAAAGATTTCCACTAAAAAGTTTTTTATGCAACCAGATAATTAAATAATTTCTATCAGAGAACTACCTTAATGTAGTACTTAACTTAAAGCAGAATAATCAGAATTTGTTCCATCATTTCACTAGAGCTTTTCCTTGCTTGCTGCATGTCTAAAAAGTCAACAACATTGTTGTTCAATTGAAGAAAACAATAGTTTACATTCTGTAATAGTTTTAATTAAGAATTGCAACTTGAGAAACAGAATTGAGTTCAATTTCCATGCAGCATCCAAATTTTCAGATATTTCCATTCAACTTTGAAAAATTGATGAAGGAAGGGAAATCCTCAGCTGCAGAGCCTAAAATAGAAGCTCTGTCATCTTGATGTTCAATCATGCACAAAATAATGTGAAGCTTCCTTGCAGACTTTCATAAATTTGGGTAATGCAAGTCTATGTTCTGATTTGCAGAAGCTTTCTCTCCAAGTCCAGATCTGGCATTCTAACATGAATRCACTGAGGGCAATATGAATTGCCCTCAATGAATCACCACTGTCATTTAATTCAGGCAAAAGCTGTAATTATGACCTTGTGGTTTTTTAACAAAAGTGAAGACTGACGTTAAGTCATGTATCCTGACAGCAGGGCCAACCGGAGAAAATAATTAAACTACAGGAAGCATAAAACTGCATATGTAAATATCTTCAATAAAGGATGGAAATGACCACAGAATTTTTATTTTTCTTCTAACTTTATTCCCTTATTTCCTGTTAAACATATGTACGTGCTGTAAGTCGAAATCCTAGAAAATACCATTTAGAAGTTTTGTGTTTAGCAGTGTCTCTGAATACTTAATAGGGTTATTTTTTATTTATATTGCATGTGATAAGATCAAATTAGATAATTAAATTTTAACATTCCATGGAGGAATGATAATGGCTTTCTGGTGATGTCAGAATACTTAGTATACAACTTCTGCGTTTACTTTTCCAGTGTGATCAGCATCTTATTTTATTGCGCAGATGTCACTCCACCAAATTATTATCAGATTGTTCCATCTTTAAGTAGATAATTCTATGCCATATGTTTTGTAGGAATTAAGATTCTTGCACTGGTAYGTACCATATTGCTCTCTCTTACTAAATACAGTTAGAGAATTAATGCTTAATAGACACATGCAGTGAACACTAAACCTGCTGCTGGGAAGGACGTGACACAAAAAGGGAACATTACTTGATGTCCTTTTCAACTGTAACCAACCTATTGGAAAAGAACTAGCAATTTAAACTCAAAGCTTCATTACTACATCATGAAATTGCATCAGGGAAGATAGGACTGGGAATTAATGCATTTTAATTCATTGATAAGTTCCCTCTATCTTCTGAGAAAATACAAACATTCTTCAGCTTCTGTTGACTTGAGGGTGGAAACTGAGGATGCGCTATGCCTTGCAGAATCAAAGGTCTTATGAACATAGGTATCTTAAGGGGATAGTAAGACTGGGCTCAAGAGAGTCACTAACWGAAGGAATCAAACCAGAAACAATTATTGCTGCCTGGGTCAGGAACACTGCATTYATCCAAATTAATCACAAGCATGTGTGAAATATTTGTGGTACAAGACAAAAATGTAKTTAAAGYTGACCTTTCTAAATCTAGATGCCRATCTTTCTGAAATMATTTTTCTCTTAAAATTTCACKTAGCAAATAATATRCCTACTACCTTCTATGCTAAAAAAAACCCCAAAATTACCCCTTCCCATTTCTTCACTATTGCAGACAAATTCAGAAGGCACTGGGGTGGATTTATTATATGCTGTGTCTTCTTCAAGGACTGCATTCCTATGGAAAATGTCAACAGCACTAAATAGAGCAGCTAAAAAACCCTACTAAAAGTTCACATTCTTCATACAGTATCAAGTTAAGTGAAACATCATCCAACARAGGCCTGCAATTATCACAGGAATTCCCACAAATAAGCTCTTTTGTTATGTACCTACCAAATGAGGTCTGGATTGTAAGGTTCATTTCCTTCTCATGTTTATTTCTTTAAGGCTGATTATGGAGGAAATTGAAAAGGCAAAAAATACCAAGCAGTACATTTCAAGAACAAAAAGCTATCTATTTTTCCTAAATTTTTAGGTACAGGTTTTAACTAKGTTAAAGTTTTATCAATGCTCCATTTATGGTAATCTTAACAAGCAGAATTCCAGTTTCAAGTAAGTGGTTCTAGTGACAAAATGAAAGCAGAATCAAGATGTCAATTTCTACTGCACAAACACTTTTATGCCCTTTCTTGGCCTTGTGCTTTTGAACTTAGCACTGACCTCTAGAAAATAATATGCCTAATTCACTCCTTTTATGTGGATTTTCAGTTTTGCTTAAKATCCACAGAATTATATGTATGCCCTCCCTATGTCTTTTTCCTCATTTGACCTACTCAGCTGCCCACTGTAATATTGAGAAAAAAAAAAAAGTTACCATATTCTAAACTGGTTTTACAAGACCCCAATCTGTAAGTTCCCTTTAACTAGGCATAAAAATTTAATTGTGATGCTAGCTTAAAAATATTCATAGATTGCCTAAATGTTTTTTTCATATACTGGGATTAACATACTTGCAAGGATAAACCCAAGTCTAAAACAGAGCTACAGGATTTGGTTATCCACAACTCAAGTACATTTTGGTGTCCTGGATCCAGGCCCAATGGRGAAAAATCAGAAAGCTAAAATGCATTTATAAATAAAATTGTAGCTTGCTTTTCAATCCAGCTTCCATACCTTTGCTGTCTYTGTGTGCTAACTCTGCTCTTTTCAATAAACTAAGGTTGTTTTCTTCCACTTGCTTTCAAAAAAGATTCCCTCCTGTCAAAACCTTTTTGAATTAACTTTTTTGGAACACAAATATTCCAAATTTCATAGTCTTTCAGGTTTTACTGTGGTCTTTTACAATGGCAGCAACACTTTTATATCAAAGCTACTACAATAAATTGTTGTTGATACTATCTCCAGCTCCATTTCTTTTATTGAATAACAACCTGTAAGGTTCACACAGTATTCAGCTACACAGACCCTAGCCCTTGATCATTTCTAAGAGCTGAGGTCCCAGCTGCCACCAGAGGACCATCTTTTTACATCACTGAACAAACAAATGAAATTTAAGTGTTGACACTGTGCTGGCTTGCATACCTCTGCCAGAAGCTGAGCCACATCATTCTCCTATCACAACAATATCATTTATGACTAAAGCGACATTTTTCTCCACATTTGAGAAGAGACACCAAGGGGATGACAGAGCAAAAGGACACAGACTCAAGCTGCACTAAGGGAAATAGAGGTCGGATATTAGGAAAAAGCTTTTTTACAGAAAGAGTGAGAAACTACTGGAATGGCCTGCCCAAGGGGGTGATGGAGTCACCATCCCTRGATGTGTTTAAAAAAAGATTGGATGTGGCAACTCGGTGCCATGGTTTAGTTGAGGTTTTAGGTCTGGGGTGGACTCGATCTTGAAGGTCTCTTCCAACCTAGTGATTCTGTGATTCTGTTACTCAAAAATTTTATTTGTTCAAATACTATTTCTAGATTGCTGGGAAACAAGTTTCTCCACACTTTGAAAAGTTGCAAATATTTCACATTTGAATAAAATGAGCAACAGATAGTAGATTTGTAATAATTACAGAAAAGAATCTGTATCAATCTTCGCTTCAGCTAAAAAAACTCTTTCCCTGAAGGAACCTGAAAGCTCAGGATTCTCACACCCTGGGAAATTCCTAGCCAAAAGAGGAAGCAAAGCTTAAATCCRTAAGTAGCCAAAAGAGGAAACAAAGCTTGAACAAACTTAACAAGCCAGCCTGTCTGCAGGCCCTTGTTTCACTATCTGTGACCTGTAATTCATGCAGCTTTTCACATCYCTTTTAAATGAAAGGTTTTAATCTTAAAGGAACACGTAACTCAATGAAAAGCAATGTTTTAGCAATGAAACACTGTCCATGGATATCTGTTTTGCACAAATCTGGTCCAGATGCCTAAGATCATGTGTGCAGTCTCAATCTCTTTATCTGCCTGTTCTTCTGCAAATAGTTCTCATTTTCCTGATAATATTGCTTTTCTAATCATTTCAATTGTCTGAATTAATGTCTCCAAGCCATTGTATGAAAATACATCATTATGAGCTCAGCTTGGAATTAATGTTTTCTCAATTAAGAATGTGTGCATTGTTTCTTATCCTGACAACTGGGAGATGCAGTAACTCCACATAACAATAGCCTCATCCTAACTTCTTTAACATACTTGCTATTGAATTGCAGTATCGTGTATGAGGAACACAGTCACGCGGACCATAAAATGGCACAATGCTGCTGTGCATGTTTTGCACTCCTCAGTTCAAGCATAAACTAAAGCCATTCCTACTTCAAGCCAGACATTCTGTTTAAACACTTCCTTCTCATGTGACATACACAGTGATGTGCAGGTGCACAACATTTATAGTACTGCCATTAACCTGGTGATGTACATTATAGGAATCACCAGGTGACAGAAGGACTTTAACATTGTTTACAGGTCAATAACATCAGTTAACTTCTCTAATTTYACTATAAATCAGGTACTGCTCCACAGATCAATCAACTATCTCCACAGGATTTAGATGGCAATTTTGAAATCAAATCAAGATTGTAAATGAACAGGGAGTAAAGGTGACATGTATTTAAATACATCATATTCCCAGCAATGTCAAAAATACTTTCTGTCTGTCAAGAACAGTCTTTTCCAGTTTACAGAGATTAACTGTTAACTGATTAGAAAGCTGACAGTACATTTTAATATACTAGAAATTATATTCTTTCTTAGAAACTCAACTACGATATCACAGTACTTTAATCCATGGTCTGAGTAACAGAAGAAAATGAAAGAATTGGAGTAACTTGCACCAAAAGATACATTACTGAGAATCACTGTGGATTGGACAAGTATTTATGCTACAGAAAGCTTTGTCACTATGTAATTTGTAGTGTAAAAGAATGTAAACTAAAAGGGAAATTCCAGTATTTTCAAGTCATATTCCATTTGGCTCTTCTGGGCCTGTGTCTTGGTCTCAAATTGCAAAAGAATCTTCTGATAGTCACTGTTTCAAAGATACCCAGCTTGACAYGAAGTATGGCTAGCAACTGGTTTAAACTCTGACTATGAAAATGTTCTAAGGAACAGAAGATAGACACACAGGATACTGATACAAAAACACAGACCAAAGACACTTGTACTTCCTTCCAATCTTAAATGCCCAAACTTATTTAAAGTCACATAGAAATTTCCAAGCAACACTTTCTGTTTCAGGAAACCATCAGTCCATCACCCGAAGGAGCCTGAATACACACAAATGACAAACTACCCTCATCTTAAGTTTGAYTGAGAATGTGTCATCTTACTTCTTCAGTGAAAGTGAATGGTGCTGCTGAGAGAACAAAATTATCTTCTTAAACATGCCTAATGGTACTTGTAACTCTGTCTGCAATAAGATAACATAAACTAATACTATTGGATATATAATAAAAGTTGATCACCAACTTTTGTCCAAACACAGACAAATTTTTCATAACATGAGTTAGTGTACAAAAATAACATTGCTTGTACACATACCACAAAATACTGGCAAAAAAAGAGAAGCAAGGTTTTTAACATAAAATATTTGCTTCATCTCCTACATATTAAAAAAATCTTATATTCTGTTCATCTAATTTTYTAAGGGCATGGCAAGACTCTTAATGGACACTGTTATAGTTTGCTAATTAACATAAAATACAATATAGCCTATTATGCTTTACTGTCGTGGTTTAAGATAT
>CADDXX010000311.1:672057-714453 GCA_902810485.1 Alauda arvensis | reverse complement strand
CCCCAAACTCCCTCACCCCGTTTCTTCACTTTGGAAGACTAATTTCTTTTTAGCACCTTTTGCTCAGATCACATCTAGATAACTGTGTCCAGTTCCCTCCCTTTAAAAAAATGTAGGTAAGAAAGTTCAGCAGAGATTCAAAGCAGTCAGAGAAAAGAGCATGAGAAGACTGAGTGAGATGAGCACATTTAACACAGAAAATGTTTCAGGGGGAAACCAACAGAACCCCTCTGCTACTTGAGAGATTATCAAGAGAACAGAGTAAGAGCGGTGGATGACAAAAGGGTGAGAGACAGGGGTCATTCATTAAAATTCAAGTGGTGGAAAGAAGAAGTGTTTTTCTCCATGAGCACAGACTGGCCTCAGCAGAACCAGGGCCCTGAATTATTCTTTGATCCTATGAAACATACAACATAGCTGACAATTTCCTCTATGTATCTTTATACAGCAGGCTTATAAACATATACTGAAAATGGTAAATTGCACAAGGTTTAAAAGCCAGTAAATTTTCCCCATCTGTGATTACAGAAAGTGAATTTTGTTATTCTTTAATTATGGTACATATTAACTTTTATAAATTCAACTAGTTAGCAAAAGAAGACTAACTGAAAGAGACTGGTTGTATTCAACGTAAAGYGCAAGAATGATTGCTTAACAAATCCATAAGCTTATAGAGTAGCATATTTTCAGAGGAAAAACTTTTACTATAATACTGATAAAGAGTCAAATCACAAAAAGCAAAAAAATCCCAAGAAAACTCAGCAGGCCTAGCTAGAATACTTGACTTCTGAGCACCAGGTCTGAGGGTTTCTCCTCAAATAATTAAAAACCTATGAATTATGAACATCAGAAATGTCAACATTTAAATGTAGTGGTCAACTACATTGAGTAAAGTTACAATAAACTAGACTGCAAAGACATATGATCTTTCCTTCTACATGGAAAACTTTTATTGTCATGCCTTCATTTTTTATGGACAATATTAATGTAATCATAAATTGCTCAGAGTTTTAGTAGTCATTTAATCTAACASTTTGGATTCCAAATTAAAATTTCAGTAATACACTATAAGCAGGCTTTCTTTTGATAAAGTAGTTCTCCTCAATGTATTTAAGCTTTCTTATTGCTCATTAGACTTCATGACTACTTAGAGCAATAAGGACCATTGCTACTTAAAAACTAACGTTTTAAGAAAAAAACAGACTCATTATGTGCAACTTCTGATAGAGCTGTACCTCTGTTCTCACATAGGGCATATTCAAACATAGGACTTGTATCAGTGTGACTGAACTGAACAGAATCATTTCAACCACAGCTGCAAATGCACAGCAAGAACAATGTTCTGAATATGTTCCTCAGCWTCTGAGAACGTCACAAAAGCTGCTTGTTGCCATCAGCTGAACCACCAAGTTGGTTTTAACTGTTCATGAGAAGAAGAACCAGGAACCRTATGTGTAGAAAACAATAAAAAGCTGACCTTTTCTCCAAATATAATCCTTGTACATAGCACTTATTTTTTCTTCAGATTCACAAAGTTTGCTGAATGAGTTTCTCAAGAATTCATCTAACAATTCTAACAATGGTATCTTTCAAAAAAGCACTGTGTCTGAATCTGGGCATTTGTTGTGTTCAGTCAGACATGTTTAAAGTGGAAATACAAGACACCCTTAAACAACACTAAGAAGCAAAACATACAGAAACATAGCTCTAACATTTTTCCCATAGCACAGTTACCTCAATAACAACGTTATGCATAACATTCATGAGGTTTTTTGTTGAGTGCATTGGGATTTTGAAAGTCAAACTAAGCAGAATTGAAAAAGAGAGTAATAATTACAAAGCATACAAGGGGAAGCAAATAGTACATCTGTAACTATTCTTTCCCTCACCAATAACTCTGAAGGCAGCTTTACAATAGCTTTGTAAACTTAAGTTACAAAAGCTGTTGCCTAAGACTGCAGTTAATATCAAAACCCTTATTATTTTCATTAACTAGAATTTTTAATAATGTAAACCAGAAACTTTAGTGTGACTATGCAGGAAAAGTAGGTACAATGGCAACTTACATTAACATACCTGTACTTATCTTCATGAGTGAGCACAGGTTAAAATGAATTTTTTTTTAAAAAGGGGGAGAACACCCATTAAAAACCAGCACAGCTATCCACAGTTACGAGAAAACACGTACTTTCATTTCCCAGGCATGTTAAAATTACAGAAACTCACTACCACTTAAATAAGTACTCATGTGCTAGCACAGACTAAGATTAACTTCCATTTTGCAGTTTGATGTGTGCTACAAGCCAAYGTTCATGAAATTTAATGTCCTCAATACCTCAAACTTCACTGCAGAGCAAGTCAGTCCATAAAGCAACACTGTTTTTCCCAGAGAATATGCTGTACCTTAATAATCAGCTATGGTATCCAGAGAATTGCAGTTATACTGCATTTGTCCCTAAGAATAGAAAGGCGTAKCTTGAATTCCCAGCATAATAAAAACCAAGGCCAAAAGTAGCATAGATGTAATGTCACATTTTTAAATGTAAATGTGACAGGCATTTAAGGAAAGACAGATTCCAAAAATGAAATATAGCGGGGGGGATTAGCAAAGCCACTATGATTCAAATAACAGTGAATTCTCCAAGGGTTCAAGCTTATCTGAGTCTCAGCAGCAGCATAACAAGCAAAATTCCAAATCACAGATGCAGGGATTTTAAAGCACTACAGCAATACATATATACCACTAAATAAATCATTATCATGAAAATGTAATTTCTTAACAATTCTGGATGATGAACCTTTGCTTGAAGACTAAAAGCAAAATAAAAGCAGAAATTGAAAATGGTCTAAATAAATCACTGCATTCTGTGCCTATGTCACCATGGCATTGGCAGCRGGGAACTGCAGGGGCAGCATCAATGGAGCAAGGCCTGAGGCTGCCCAGTGCTGGACATCACACATTCCAGCCATCCCCATGGACCAACCCTGAGGCATGACTGAGCCCTGCAGCCAAGGTGAAGGAGACTAAGAAAAACCTTGCCTAACATGGGAAAATCTAGGGAAAAGCTAGCAGGCAGTAAGAGGAGGAAGGAGCACAAAGTAGAGTGAGAAATGGYGGAGGGAACTCCAAAGTCAGAGGACAAGGGAAAGAGGCCTCCATGGCAGAGCAGGTATTTCCCCAGTGGCCTGTGGAGAGTCCGTGTGGGAGCAGCTGGAAGCCTGAAACAACTGTAACCTTTGGGCAAAGCCCACTCAGAGGCAGAGGAAATGTGAGAGAAGGCAGAAGAGGCATAGAGAATTCCTGAACACTGAGCATACACCCTTTTTCTCCCCTGTGACACTCAGGAAAGCAAAGGTTGAAAGGGTCAAGAATTAAATGTGAAGGTCAATCTCAGAGGTGGAGAAGAAAGGTGTTGTTTTAAAGTTTATGTCTCACTACCCAAATGTATTTTAACTGGCAACAAATTAAATTACTTTCCAGAAGTTGAGTCCACAACACTAACTGGTGTGGACCCAAGCAAGCAGATGGGTGGGTGTTTATCCTTCAGCCAAGGCTAACCCATGACAGTGGGGTGAGTTGAGAACAGGAAAATAAACTATACAAGGACAAATGCACTGCACTGTTTTACCTCACACCTAGTAATATTATGAGGAACTGATTTCATTTGTGGGAAAAAAGATATGTAAGCGTGGCAGACAGTGTTAACATTCTTAGTAAGACAAACAATCTTACAACTCTMAAGAAACGGTAACATATTTCCAAGATTTTTACAGACAGTTTACTATTTTATTCTGCAAAAGGCAAAGTAGTTTTTTGGGGGGTTGTTTCAAAACCACATWGATTTATGTGATGTATATTATTATGATACTACACTTAATGCAGATGAAAYATTCCGGGCAGAAATCTGTGTTTAATTGATTAAAAAAGTAGGAAAATCTGACATCTGACTCAAGGCAGAAGGATTTATCCTGAATAATTTCAGTTGTAATCCACAAATTGAATCTCTTATTATATGGTCAAATTAATATTGCTGGGAAATCTGGTCRTTTACACTATCTCTTTTTAACACTATATTGTYCCATTATGAAATGTGTTGGCCCTTTGTTCATTCAGATTGTTTCCTTTAAACTYGTAAATAATCTAAATCGTAAATGGACTTACCTTTTGTTATTCTTGAGACAGTCAGYGGGCTCCAACTGTAATTTTCCACAATTACAATCACTTACACATCCTAGAAGTTTTAATATCAAAATTTGTTTGGCTTGTTTCCATTAAATCAGTAGATTTCTGATGATCATTCAATTTGTCATAATTCTACAAGCTCTCCTCTCCCATGCCTTTTTATTAGGCAGAGCACAGGGATTTTACAGCTTCTCACTTTACAGAGAGCTATAAAAAAAGGAATTCTTTTTCTTAAACATAATAGAAAACTTGTTCAAGAGAAATCAGCTCACACATTTTTTCTGAGGCTCCCTCACTTGACTCTTCAACTATCTCCTTATCCAATTAAGCACTGTCAACAAGAGCACTGCTGAAAGCTAGGAAAGAAGCCATATCAAATCTTCCTTGGCAACCATGACACAGGCCACTGAAGGATTATCACTGTGCTCCCAACAGCTATGCAGAAAACCCATGTTGGTTTTGCACCAACATTTTTATTAGAATTTTCATAGTCTTATTACTATCAACCTGTACCCACCCAGAAGCCACAGTGATGTAAGCTACAACATAGGTAAATTTCCATTATATGAACTTTTGCCCACAGCAGATTTAGAAAAAGCAAAAAAAGCGAAGTTGCCAAGAGCTTTCAGCACCTTGCATATGCTGCAGCTCTCACTGCTCCTGCCAGCTGTACAGCTGAACCAGTGATAAYGCCGGCTGGAAATTTTAGAGTAAACAGACATGACTCCGAAGGGATAATACGAAATGAGCTTCTGGCAAAATAATAAGATAAATTAAAAAAAAAAAAAAAGGAAAAATAAAACCTAGTAAGCTGAATGTACCATAAAGAGCAGAAATAGTTTTGTAGTAATATCTGAGGAAACTCCTGAATGCATTAGGTAGCATACCATCCTCCTAAACAACTATGTGCCAGGCAGCTTTCACACATGTTTTCAAAGCATTATAAATAAAGAGTAAGTGCCAAAGTCATTATCCTCCTTTCCCTGAGCTAAAGAGTATCAGGCACATGCAGCTACTGTTCATGCTAATCATCACTGCTGTAAGACAGAACAGCAAAGAAACAGACCCGCTTGGTGTCTCTGACCAATAATTTCTGCCCAAAAGTAATTTAGTTAATAAAATGTAGTATGCAACAAGCCTTTTAGCACCTACCAATCATACTTTGCAATAACCTTCCTGAACAATACTGGGAAATGATATCATTTTATGTCTTGTAATTCATAAATAGAACATTTCACTCATGTTAGTCCGGATGAACAAGTACCATCAGTACAAACAGATTTTTGTACATTTGGCCACGACAAACAGAAACAGATGGGAATCCACTTTCTAGCTACTATGTAGAAAAAAAGAACATATGTAGGTTTCTTAAAACACAGTAAAGAAAGTTTTTAATCAGTGTTGGCATTTGCTGTGCACCAGTCTCTCTTTCAAGACTCAGGGTTAGAAAATGTGCTATAACACATTATTTTCATAGACCAATTTGTTTGGTCTTCCAACAACAATGAAAGCCAAGCTGGATTCTCAGCAAGTGTTCAACAGTCTCAAAGACCATAAAAGTCTGAGTATGGAAGAAAGAAGCTGAGTACACAACCAATCACATTTTGTAAAGCACACACAGACATACTCTTAGGAACCAGAAAATAACACTAAACACCACCTGAAAAAAGGCTTTTGCAAGGTTATCAGAGGTAATACACATAGAAGAATGAAACAGGAATGTTTATATTTGTGCAAAAACAAMTCTTAATGTACAGATTCTAGACTGAATCTAGAATCCTTCCTTTCTGAAAGGTGTCTTTAAAGATAAAGATACTCAGACATACATTGTTGTGACAATCTGGCTGAAAAACATTGGTGATGAAAAACAAGTTAATTTTTCTCAAATCTTGCRTAACATCAAAACAGAACAGTTTTAGGCATGTGTATTCCATGGCATTTCACAAAAAAATCACAAAAGTCATGGAATAGTAATCTTTAGACCAAATGTAAATTTCTAGGTTGAGAAATTTAATTTGAAATACGGATTTAAGGGAAAGAGAAGAAAAAGCAGAATCTTAGATAATTTTTTGCCATATGAATACAAAATGAAGCAAACTAGAAAATCAAAGCACAGAAGAAAAGCTGGCAATCCCGCTTGTACCAACATTAGAACAGTATTAGTCTAATAAATATTAACAGGTTCAACCAGATCCAAGTATGCTGGATTTTCTCACTATTCAGGGTTAAATTGCCATTAATAAGTACTGCATGTATTGATTATCATCATCAAAACCAACACTGTGCACTTAAAACACTATTTTCATTGTCAAACTAAAGGTGGGAAGGAGAATTTGTAGAAACAGCATATTTTTTTTTAATAAAGATCTCAATTATCTCTTCAACTTCATGAGCAATACACTCATTTCAATTTTTCAAGCAAATAAGAARCCAAAGTGATCTTTTTCATGGTTTAATGAGTATACAAATCTATTTACAGACAAAGGATAGAATTAAGATTTTAGGACAATAKATGGATTGTTTAAGTATTGAAAACAGTCTTCCCATTACTGAAAGGCAATCATTGCATCAATCCATTGATACRGTAAAGGTCTAAGAAACTAAGCCAGTCTGCAATATTTTAATTACAGTAATTTCAGGGTATATAWTAATTTCTATTGCTCATATCCAGTATTACTTAATAAGCAAAAATTAAGAAATAASCAGGGATGTGAAGGACACCAAATTAAGCTGAAGCTCCCAATTAATGCTTTCATTCAAGAAGAGAGTTTTGATGTATTTGATAACAGATAGGCACTCTCTCCTCAAAAATTGCTGAGTTGAAGAGAAAGGACTAAAACCACAACTTGAGCTACTCGACAAAGGAAAGTTTTTAAGGTTTTTCTAAACTACAYAGAATTCTAAGATGGCAATTAATCCTATTTATTAAAAGAAGGCTGTTCTATGGCACAGATACAATATTTGAGGTATACTCAGCCTTTTCACAACAATATTTCTTCATTTCCCYGATGCTACAGTTTGAATCAGACCTGAGTTTGACCCAGTCTATCTAAAAGCTCTTCACCAATTTGCAAAAAATTATTTTCTTCAACTTTTCCTCCTTAACATAGGAACAAATACCACTGAGGTTGCAATTTTCCTTCCATAATTACCTCAGTTTAAGGGGTTTTGTTTTGGAGTTGGATTTTTTTTTTTGTTGGTTGGTTTGATTTGGGTTTTGTTTGTTTGTTTGTTTGTTTTTCATCCTATAATGTACATCTTTTTTCCATCTTTGTAATTAACATATAAGGGTAGCTGTAAATGTTTTATTTTTATTATATCTGACACAATTTACCCAAGATTATTAASGTAAGAAAAAAGTATTAAGCACAATTTGCAATTTTGCCAAGCKTTTTCTAACAAAAAGGAAAACCCTAATATGCAATTATTGTGAGATCTTGTTGAGATTTACTACCTAAAAGAAAACATGAGATTAATTCATTCAAAAAATTAATTTGGAATTCTTAAAACAAAGTGTAGATAAAACAGAGTCTGATACATCTCCTATAAATTAAGATGATTTTCTATTAGAGACAGCTGGTAGAGAATTGATAGATACTTAAAAACKTTGTCATCCATTTAGTGTATAATAAAATTTTTCAAAATCAGAACTCCTCAAAACTTATGTGCATAYTAAAAATCTTTACCTGCTATCAATAGCACAGATTTCTTGTGTAGAACTTCCAGTGAGAGTACATGCAGAGACAAAGAGATTAGATAGACAGACAGACAGACAGACAGATAGATAGATACCTAAGTTTTTTAAATTCCACAGAATTTGTGGTTACACAGCTCTTCATCTCTTGGYGAGAAATTCCTAAAGGAAAAATAAATCCAGCTCTATTTACTCTCTACCAGATCACAAAGTAAAATGTGTTTGGTTGTTACTTGCATTTGCTTGAATAGAGGTGTCACACAGAAATGACTTACACACTGGAACAATAAATATACTGCAGTTGGGTAACTTCAGATTCTATTTATTCTGCATTGAAAAATATATGTCAGAGGAGTTGTAGGTACTACACAAGCTCTTAAAAATACCTAATAACAGATATTTCATGACATAATAGCCTTTCAGTAAGAAAATGTTTTCCCTAAAAGGCAATATAATAATCTTTCATGAAACTGAAGTATAACCTGTTCTGTATTTTATTTTGCTTGGACACAGAGAACAAAGGAATTATATTGTCTTTAAAAAAACCTCATGAAAGGCTTGTAATACTTGTAAACCCAAAAATAATTTGGTTTGTTTGGTCCTTTTTTTAGACCAAACAAACCAAATTATTTCATTGTTCATGTAATTACTACCTACTACTGCCTTCTACTACTTTCTCATTTGCATATTAGTATCTACTGACATGTTCTACCCAAACAGGAAAAGAGTTCTCTAAGTGAGACTTCATCAGCTTCAGGTGAAACAGTCAACTCACATGTTTTCCAGAATAATGCTGTTGTTAATGCAAGATGCTAGGAATTGAGGAGAAAGGTGAAAATTTTCATTATTCAACCAGTATCACCAATACAAATAACTAGAGAAGAATCTGTGCTAAGCCCTGAATTCTCTTTAATAAATTCAATGCATTTAATACCAGGTGTGTGCAGTAAAAATCAGTGCATTTAGAAAATGTCAGAAAATGTCAAACTTTCAATTATACATTGTCATGATAAACCAAGTGCTGCAATAGAAGCATTACTTTGAGCTGAAGCTTGCAACAGCATATAGACAGTTGTAAAAAAATAATTATTTAAAAAATGTTCTTTCTTGGTCAAAAAGCACAACTAGTTTTACCCAGTTCAGAATATTATCTTCATTAAAAAAATATGCGTGCTGATGACAATACCATTCCTTGAACAAAATAGGGCAAACTGGTAGCAAATACTGCATYGAAATAGCCAAATTCTCCATCAAAAAGGATCTTTGTGATTCAATTCCTGAGAAACTCGCTATTTGTGAATGTTTGAAAACTAAGGAAGTCCTGCTCCTTTGTTCCAGAATATTTTGTTCACTTATCCTTGTTTTTCCTCAGGGAAATTGTGGCAGTTAAAAATAACCTCGCCAGCCAATGCCAAAGACTCAACTGTCTTCACTACTTAACTCTTAACAGTTGAAGCTATTGTAGCAACTTCGGTAGGGGGTCTGCTGCAGACACTCCTAATCTCCAAAACCATTAACTATTAATAGTCCATTAACTCCATCAGTATTAGAAGCTGGCCGAGTACTTCTAACTTACTGCTGTCAGAAAAAAGTGGTTCTTAAAATAATGCCTGAAAGCCACCCCCTCTCCTTATGACCCAAATGTGAGAAGCAGATCACCTAAATCCACAGCAGAAATCAAAAGGGAAAGCAGAGAGGCTAAGAAAACGCTATTTTTGGTAACAATGGTCCAGCGGCCAMAACAAAACCCGCAATGCCTTCAGATACCATGTGATGGCACTGGACCTCCAACAAGCCAAGAGGGTAAATGTAAAAGGATACCGGGTATATCCTAATTTTTAACATTTCATTTGCAAGCAAAAAAACTCTCTCGAAGCAGAGTTATWTTCTCTAAATGCATATTTATGTAAATTTTGCCTATAGTGAAGACTACTTTATCTTCTAACCATGGCAATTAGTCTCTATCATAATTTACTTACATCTCCCATAAATTCCCGTATCCTTAAAATAAAGCTGGTGCAAGATCAYTTGACATTCTGTCCAGTAAGATGCAGAAAGTATATTCTTTGCATAGTATGAAAATAAACTGGTAGTTTGGGAAACCAGTAATATAATAATGACATTTTTTTTGCAGATAAATGTAAACCTGTGCTAATGCACTGRCCCAGAATCTACTCTGTGCTTGAAAGATTCAGAGGAAATCAGAAATGGCTTCTAGTGATCRCTACTTCTTATGCATTTCCCTTTCTTTTCTCAGTAGCTGGAGGCCAGTTGCAGAATAATAAATATAGCACCCTTCAGGCTGTTTTTCTTCCTGTTACAACCGTTTCTTTCAGAGARCTATTCACTGATAGAAACCTCCAAAACTGAGAATCTCTGGTTCTTTGCCACACCGGTCTAATTGAGGGTGAGAAACAAGATCACCAGACCACTGCAGTGGTTCCACATCAGTCAAGGACTCCTTTATGCAAAAAAAATGTTTTAGCCTGGTGAAGTCTCCCAGGCTTCCTTCTATCATGGAAAAGTGGGATGAAACACAGGAATTTCTGGATATAATCCATTACCTGAATTTTAAAAACTGCTATGTTTCAAGAATGTGGAGATAGTATTACATCATCAGATTTTATCAACTGCTCCACCTAAAAACTGAGGTAATTGAGGAGGGAGGCAGACAGGCCAAGTATTTTAAAAAYAGTTTTTAAAACTAAGGAAAGCAAAGTAAGGTTGAGAGACGCTTCTAAGATGGTATAGTTTTGTGCAGAGAAATGTTGAGAGTAGAAGAAATTCAAAAGTGGYTAGAGATAACTTAATACATCTTTTCTGCAGCTTTTGATGTTATATCGTTGCAAACTCTTAAATAACTCTACTATGTCACCTATGTATTACATCCTTTAAAGCTAAATCAATCTTCAGGATTGACTCTAGCMGTCTAGCAGCTTAAGGATACCACTAATGCTGAAACATCAATTATTCCTACTGTTACTCAAGTCTACGGGATCTGGCAGAAATTTAGCTCCTGTAATGTTCACTCACGAGAGGCAAAAAAGATTAGAACTTCTACGTATAAATCACAACACTACTCAAAATTMTTCACATTTAATGATTCTAMCTTAAAATACTGTTTTACTACTGTTTTCAAGTAAGTGTATGAGCAAGCCCATGAAATTAATGTAAACACCTACGACGATGGAATTCAGCTTCAATAACTAGTTTAAATTACTTTCAAAGTACTTTAGTTTTAGTAGTTTATACAGCAGTGTAAGTTTAAAGACAACCATTTGATTTTCTTATCACACTGCTGTAACATCCAACAGTGATAGGGACTGTTAGAGAAAGAGCATTAAAATGCAATTAGAGCCTGATCCTGCTAAATTCTCAGCAACTCTGGAAGKTGCTGAATGCCTTGATGCTCCTTTTGAGTTTCTTGATGCACTGCTATGTCTGAGTTCGGACTGTGTTCATACAGACACATAAATCAACAAAGACTGCTTCCCCAAGATCCATGGATTTTGACAAGTTCTATACGAACCACACTGTCAATTTTCATGTTTTGAAAAGACAACATAAAKAAAACAGTATCTTAGTATTTTATTACATTAGCTGATGCACAGGAACAGACYAGGTTTTTATCTTATTTTGGGATGGGGACAGGGAAGGATGTTGCTCACCACCTCACTGGAAATAATTCTGTCATTGAAAAAAGACAACACCAAAACACTAACACATAACCTCTGCCAGGACCCAATKTTAAGGCTCTTGGTGGATTGTCCTTCCTCAAATATTTAAACACATTCCTGATACAATAAAAGCCACATAAATAAACACAGTGGGGGAAAAGAGGGGGAAAAAAGGATAGAATCACCATATCTATCCCATTTATACACAAGAAAACAATACAACAAAAACCTCTACATTATCCATTTGGTGTGAATAGCAACATTTCAGTCATTAATTAGTACATGGCACTGAACTTTGTTTCAGATAATAAACTGAAATTGCAGTTGCTTTAGTAATTTTCTTCAACACATCTTTTTGTAATTGAAAGTGCATTGTTTAGGAATACTTAAAATATTTAAAAGGTTACAGCTATATTTTAGAATGCTAACATTTACATAAGGCAAAAGTAAGATTGCCCAGCAGCCACTTCTAAGATTGTCTGACAGTGACATCAAATTCGCAGATAATAAAAAGTAAACCACTTTATTATCCACTAGAACTGTAACTAGCCCTACTGCTTGCCTCTTAAAATGTGCTAGCATATTCAAAAATGGTTAGATACCATTGGGTAGTATGTAAAAACAGATCTGAATTTAAACAAGATTCTTACACTGGTAACCAGCAAAGCCCAAACAAACCCCAAAACCCTAGATAAGGTCTTACTTTGTAGTGCTGATCTTATCACTCCTATGATACTTCATAGTACTGAGCTGCAAAGCATGTAAACACACTCCTCAAAGAAAACTGATGTTGTTTTTAAGATCAATTTGTACAAGTCGAATTTCTATACAGGCAACATGGTTTATGGATATAGATGGAAATTCCAAACAAAGTCACACCACTGCATCTCTGGTTAATGTAATAACAATACACATWAAAAAAGGACAAAAGTCTGTAGTAATGAAAAGCATCAATATCTGATGCTCTGAATGAAAAAAAAATAAAAAAAGAAACTTTCTCCCTATATACTATGCCAATGTACTGAATGAAAGAATTCAATATAATGCCTACTATAAAGACACACAAGAGAATAGTTTCCAAAAAATTTAACAWAATGAGTATTCTGTACTGCAAGTCACACTTTCCCCTTTCAAGAGAACAAACTAAATACAAACCGTAAAATTGAGAAGAATGTTCCATGGAGTTGTGACATCCATGAAAAACACTGAAGTTACCTGGACGGCCAGAAAGGCCTTCTACAACCTTAAAATTCAAAAAAGCAGCATGAGGAATGCTGATGGAGTAAGGACAAGACCCTAACACAAATGGGTGCATGGTTATTCATCATCTTCAGARTGGCCATGATAGGATGCCTTCACAATGCACTTCTCCCCAACAGAATCAGACTCTAGCACRTTTCTAAGCAGCTTAGACCCATGAAGTGTGCATCAKCCTCCTCCTGAYATGAYRYATGTGTTTGAAGTCAAGGTACAGARGCTTGTTTTAAYTTCATTTCCCAGCCTTTCACAAGTCATYGTAAGAAAACAAGAGGAAAGCTTTGAGCACTCCCACCTTGTAGGGAAGGAGACTGCACCATCAGATACAAATTGTGGTCATGTCACRAAAAAGGCAGGACAGCTGATACCTCAGTAAAGTACTGCTGAAATCTCTATCCCTTTCTTCAAAGACCTGCTCTACTCTGAAACAATCTCTGCATTTAAACAGTCTAAATCTGTGAGAGGGGAGAGAACAATACCTGGAGACTTACAAACAAAAGCATACCACATGAAGTTTGTGGTCTAAAATGCAAACATGATAACAAATTTCTAATCCTCTCCTTTCTGAGACTCTGCTCTTGGAAGGAGAAACATTTTACCCCACATTCCTTCAGGAAGTGCTGAACTGTAGAAAGCACWAAGTGTAAGGTCACCTTGCTGTGAGTGGGGATCAAACTAGCAAAACAATAGAGTCATAATTCAAACAGATTAAAAAATACAGCATCTCTCAAGTGTTTTCTAAAATGTAATTATAAGGGTAAAAAAAGCTTCTTGTTTTCTTAACTATAGGAAATGTAAYTGCAAACTTTTTAAAACTCACTATTTAGAAACAAAATATTTAATGGCTGCCTGAACTAAGCATCTGACCTAGAAATGATTTTCAGAAGCAAACCCCAGCTGAGCCACTGTGTTTACAATCATGATTACGACTGTCCAATTTTCTAAAAGCAAACATAGCCATGGAGTATAAATTTGTCTCCAGTGGGTATAAGTCCCAACACAGACAGAAGAAATCCTCTCTTATCCAGCCAGTTCTCATATCTTATAATGAGCCCTATCACACAGTGGAGTAATTAAGAGTTGATTTTATATAGGAGAACAGCACAGGGGCTTACTCATGACACAGGTATAAGGCATCCATAATGAAACACTGCAAGAGAAAAGCTAGGGGGAAAAGGATTACTTACAGTCTTTATCTCAAATTACAGCAGGCTTTGTTTGCTAACACCATTAAGTTACTGGGTCAATTTTAAATCTTGGAATCTATTTACCCTGTATAAAAAGACTTCTCTTTATGCACAGAAATTGTATTTACTGTGACTGCAATATACCACTTTATTGACTATATTCATGTTATAGCATAAATATTTTTGAATCAGATGTGTAGCTTAATACATATAAATACAAAACTCCAGTGATAAAACACAAGTTAGAATGAAAGTGTCAGACCTAACATACCTCTACAATTATATGGTGTTTAAAAATTGTTAAACTTTACTTGTTCCCAGAGAAAGCTCACACATCAAAAGAATTTTTATATACTATTAAGTATCACTAGTAAAAAAATTCCCARCAGAAGGTACAGCACGCATCAGAATATAAATGGCAGCAGTTTAATCACAAGCAGGAAAATCACAAAACTGGACTACTCTTAAATGTTCTAGCGAAATACTGATGCCACATTTCAGTATACAAGTCCTACCATACTTCACTGAAACCCACTAGTGAAAAAACAACATTGCACTTTAATTACACAGTCTTCTCACAGCTAGTTCTGTGTACTTCAAAATCTGCTTTGCAAAATGGCAAAAAAAAAAACCCCTTTTTCTATCTGCTGAGACATAAAGATGTTTCAGCTTTTCTTCTAGTTTGTTTTTTTTAAATGTAGGACAAGAATCTTATTAGACAGGACAGAGGAATCATCATTATCTCTTGCATTGAGTATCGCATCTACTAATCCAAGTTGCTTCAGGAGTAGCTTTTTTTACTCATCTTTCTTGTGATTCTCAAAATCAAATCTGCCATATAGTTCATACCATGAATATAATGTATATAACTCCTAATTATTTGCACCAGGAGGAGAACACTGCTCAGGAATAGTGCTTTTTGRGATGCTCACAAGCAAAAGGAAGATTTTGTAAGTTCTATGCACACTTCACTAGAAAGTATCATAAACTCATTTTTAAAGCATAGTAGTTTTACAGTGCCATACAACCTATAGTTGTACCAGAGGAAGTCCCATGACATTAGGAACTTCTGCTTTCTGTATCTTCCTGAAGAGCATCTCACATTACACATTTGTGTCTGCGCTTACATTTCTTGGTTTAAAATTCACAGAGGAGTCTGAAACTAAAATATAAAACTAATAATTTACTACTATTTTATCTCTCTGACTATTTAACACGTTAACTTACTAATTTTTTTCTGACTTGAAATATGTGATACTTCACCACATGAGACAGGACTTACATATCTGTACTTTAAATTACATCATTTTCATTCATGACTCTTGGCTAGCTGATCATCATATTTTCATTTGCTGTCAYAATGCTCTGTTTCCATGCAACAAAGTTGTGCAATAACTTTACTAAAAATGTCAGATACATTTACAAGACAGTAAGTTTTTAATAAAGTCAGAAATTTCACAAAAACCTGCATGTACTTTAATAAATATTTCACAATTGCACCTTAATTTTTTTGGCCAACAAATGTATTTATAGACTTTTTAGGTGAAGCCACTATTTTTTAATGACTATTGAAATCTCAAGGTGATTCCAGTAATGTAACGATAAGTTGATCAGTTCTTTTATTCATAAGTAACTTGACAAACTAAAGGAAAACACCTCATTCATATTTTATAACTACACAAACAAGTGGCTTTATTAAAAGACACCCTTTGTCAAAAAAAATCTTTGAAGTTTCCTTGAGTTGTATTTTATGATATTATGTATTTGTCTTACATTGTAAACATTAAATTTGTCTCCTATGTCTCAATATACATTWATGTGATTGTCACTTCTGTATTTAATATTTAGCCTTCTCTTCTGGACGAAATGTTAAGCAGTGGGACTACTACACTGTTCTGCACAGGCAGTRCACATGGCTGCAGTACTGTAAAAAGCCACTGGGCAAAACAACAGATGTGGCTGTAAAAGAATGCTGTATGTGGAGCAAGTCACATTGAATAGRACAGCTGTAAATCCTAGGAAGAACCCCAGTGAAACAGGAAAGAGGCAGGTGCTGGGTGGTGAAGCCAGGCCACACCACAGCTAAGGAGGCAGTAATGACACCACAGAACATAACCTGGCCTGAGCAAAGCGCCTGCCTAAATCACAGAGAATTACTGCTSAAAGAGAAAAATACGTGATGAAAGCTCAAAATTCAGTGTTCCCTTGTCTGCCATACCTCAACAACTAATCCCAGTCGGACTGCTTGGACACCTCGGGAAATATGCATATGTTAAGGCTGGAGAATGGCTGTAAAGAAGTCAGTGAGCAAAATCTACAAAGACATGYCCACAAATAACAACAATTCTGCTTAAATTTTTTGAAAACCACCTTCTCCTCCTACAGAATCTTGCACTGCATTTTCCTGCCATGAGAATGAGCATCAAATAYAATTATTTTGTATCTACCTTTGCTGTCAGCACTGGAAATGACCAAATACTATACATAGGCAGAATGGGCCATTTTTGGCATATCCAGTTCATTTCTGGGTTTTCAGTTTTATTGGATTCTGCTTCTAATAACATGTCAGYGAAGTCTAGTTAGTTTCAACTCTCAGCTCAATTGATATTTTAAGCTATGCTTTCCAGATGGAATCACAGCAAAGGTAAAGAAAAGAGCCCCTTTTTCCTGGGCTTAAAGCCCCAACTAAACTTATTTTGYAGAGAAAGCAAAAGATCACTAGAGGACTGGAGTTTCAAATTTAGTATTTCATTCCTCAAACTACTAAGATGGGAGAGAGTGCCCCAAAAAGCCTAATTAGTCACAGCAAGTTGTGCACTGGGAATGCACACAGACTGTTCAAAACCAGCTCCTGCAAGGTACATAGCTCTCAACAGTAACTGGTTCCAAAGGGAGAGACACCTGAAGTCTGTTTGGAAAGGTCTTAGCACAGTTCCAAAAGGAGGGATTTTTAAATGGGGAGATGGGTGGARGTGGGATAAATTAAAAAAAGAAATCCTTTGGAAGTTTATGACCCACTAGAATTTTAAGAACTTCCACAAAGGAAAAAAAGAATTAACACATCCTAATATAGTAAGACCTCTGTGAAGCTACAGCAAAAATTTCAGGCAAAATGACATAGCTGTAAGATTCTGGTGGAATCCAACTTAAACATCCTGATTAGAAATTATWCTCAGAAGGAAATAYAATCTACAAAAAGTTAACTTCCACTACTTCTTTTGATTATTTTTCTATATAATTCACCTTTTTTAATGTAACTATATTCTATTGTTTCAAGGGTATTGTAACAAACATATGCTCCACTTGTTGGCAACGCCACAGGTGTTGCATAGAACTATTCCTTGAGATTTGCACAGAACTAAAYGGCTGCATACTCTCAGACACTGCTAAAAACAAGAGCACAGCCAAGGGGGGCAAAGCTATCTGGACAGAACACAGAGCTGGAGAGGATGGAAAGGCACAGCAGGCAGAGAAGCACGCAGCTGCACAACACTGCTACAAAAGCCAGAAGGAGGGGAAACCAGCTGGAAAACAGATTTGGATACAGGCAGAGAGAAGATGGAAATGCCTGTGTCAGAAAAAAAAACTGGGGGGGGAATAAGAAGAAATTACCTCTGAAACCAGGACCTAGGAGTTACAATGAAGAGAGGAGTGAGCAAACAGACCTATGTGGGTAAGGCAGGATGGTGTACAGCACACATAGAGAGGAGACCAGTGACAGACTGATTTTAAGCAATTGGAATATTGTATTCTCTATACAGTATTTTTTTCTCAGCAAAAAAAAAAAATCCATCTATTTTTCACTAAATTCTCAGGACAGATACAACATGGGACAGAACAAGAATTTTGTAACCATTAGTTTTGCACGTCTTTGCAGACACTACAAAATGCAAAGCAGCACAGTGAAGAATATTCTAGACAAATGGGAAATATCACTTTTAAGAAAAGGGAAGACCTATCAGAATAATCAATTCTTTCCTTTACTCAGTCATGGAGTTCCTGTGTGATGGTAWGCAAACAACAAAATCCAATTTTTCATAAGCAGCAGTCAATAAAATATTACAAAAGGAAGTTGCAAAAGTGGCAAGCTACTACATCCACAGTTTAAGYCAGCTAACTGTGGCTCAAAGTGATATAAGAAAATACTAGAATTTAAAACTCAAGTCACTGGCATCTTAAATTGGATACTTTAAGTCTACAAATATTTCAGCCTTTATACATTTTTAGTTTAATGTTTCACAGTTGTAAAATACAGATAGTAATATGAACTACTCCACAGGAGTACTGTAATTTTAAATTCATTTGTATCAAGTTTACAGATGTAACAGTGGAAGTATTAAAAAAAATGTCTAGATGGAATTTTTTTTTTCTGGTACCTGGTTTTTAATAGTGARCAGTATGTCTACACATTATATACTCTGATAAAGGAATATGAAATAAGTGAATGGAGAAAAGTCTGTGGAAAAAAATTCATCGTTCATAAACTTAAAGATTACATATTACCGTAACAAGGGTGAGCTAAAGTTGAACTGAGCCCCTAGTTTTGACAGACTAATTTTGCAATACTTGATTTTGAAACCTTTCCTGTTTTTTTATACTGAGTTTCTTGATTACTGTAAGAATGGCCTACTAAGATGTTAACTGTTCAATTTCAGACTTCTCTAAACAACAAAAAGTACTCAGCATCTTGCTGTTATGCAATCATGTCAAAATACATTAATGGTCTGAAAATCTTGGGCTGGCATTTTACAAGCACTTGTCTGTGAAATACTGTGTAAAAGGTATGTTTATTTTTTATCAGTATGATAGGTTCTTCATGAAAAAACCTATTAACAGAAAAAAAGCACAACAAAATTTTAAAAATKCCAATTAAGTAGCAAATCTTACAGTAAAGCACCACAATAAAAAAGTAACATYTTACAGCAGCTGAACTGTGTTATGCTCACCAGAAGACTTATTTTGAAATACCTTAGCCATGATTTTCAAAGAAATTTAACCACTTGTGCATACAACCTTTTTAAAAAGCATCTATTATGAAGATGATTACAGATGTAGTCACAGCTGACTAAAAAGGACCTCTCAAGTTTACACCAAGCAGTATTTCACCCTATTGAATGAATTCAAGGCATCTTAATTCCAGTGTACTGTAAAAGAAATTGACTTTTTTTTTTTTTTACATTTCTAATTGTAATTGCTCAAGCAGAAATGTGTAGTTCTGGTGGTTTGACTTTTACTGGATGCCAGGGCCCCACCCGAGCCACTCTATCACTCCTTTTGTCAACCAGAMAGTTTGACCTTCAGGTCACACCAGTTTTCCACAAGACCATTTTAMAGCTCTAGCATAAGAATTTTGAAATTTTCTGGAAGCTGCTAAGTCTACCTGGATAAAACATTTGAATGGAAAGCCAAAATGTAGGAGAGACATGGTGAAGAGGACAAATGTATTCCTAGAAAATCTCCAAGGCTTTAAGATCACTAGCTCTCAGAATTGGAGCAGCTCAGACAGGTGCAGGAAGAATTTATGCTCACAAACAACACATAAAAGCAACAAGGGAAAATCAGTAAAGAATTTAAAACAAAACAACTGCTACATGYTAGTAACCCATACATTGAAGAAGAACATGTGTCAAGCTTTCTTTTTGCTGGAATATTACATAGGACAAGTGTAAGAAATTTTACTACACAAATACTGTCAAATGTGTGCTCCACACATCATGAAAAGGCCTGTCCCTATTTTTTAAAACAGCCTTGAGGGCTATCTTTATAGGCTTTACTTACCTCATATATGTAACCAACTTGTAAATGTTAGTACCTAAATAGTCCAAATTGCACCCTAGATATTACACCGTCTCTGTAGAGAACACAGTATATTAATTCACGCATTTCTGTCAAAAGTATGGCACTAGAAAAGCTTATCTAATTAACATGTATTTCAGTGTATTTTTAAAGGAGAAATTCAGCAAAATATATTTTTTCCTYATGTGTAAGTATTTCTAGCAATTGGAATGCATTAAAATACAGGAACAATGTGACTGAAATCTAATGCATAATCTGAAGTAAAAAATCTTCCTGAAGGATAACTTATAAAAGTACTTCTACACCCAGACATGCAGGCACGCGCRTTCTGGAGTTTCAAGAAGTATACATAAGCCTAACTCACAAAAGCTTTCTGCTGTTATTGGCCAAAAGAAGACCTCACCACCCCATCAACAAATAAATATCGTTTCCTATAATACAAGAGATTGCATTTYCTTTGCACAGCAAATCCACTAGACAGTCAAAAGATGACTATGGATTATCATATCAGAGCTTTATGAAAAGTAAACACCGGTTTCCCTAAGGCACCTAAGAAAGACACACTGATAAAAATACCACCAAGAAATTTCTAACAATATCAGGTAGGATGATTTTTCTCATCCTACATGCCCTCAAGATTTTTTTCTCTTCAGCACTCCAATGATAACAAYAAAGCTTCTTTAAAAATGCATAGTGAATTTACTCCTGTTATATTTTTATAGAAGTTATTTAMATAAAAATCAACATTTAACTCTTACACTTAATACTATTAGAAAATTACTGCAACAGAAAGTAAAATATGGCAAATTAGATTATAAATTGTAAATGTTAAAACATCACTGAGTTTCCTTTTCCTTTATGCAACATACTATACACTGTTAAAGAGAATGTATTCTGCCTAGCAGCCTGCTTTTTCTGATCACATGTATTTCTCAAACAAATAACAAAAATAAGACTGAATATACAAATGGTCGGATACTGCTGCTTTTTCATACCTGAAAGTTATTACAAACGAAGCTGAAAGATCCACAGCACTTTTGCTTTCAAAGAAAAGTAAAACAGATTGCCTACATCTTTCCTAGAAATTGTGAAGTCAAACACAGGACCTGGATTTCAATAAAACAGTATTCAAAGTGAAGTATGAAAATTCTTTGAATACTAAGTATCTGAAGTCTTAGTGAATCACTTCACATACAATTTTCACAATTACCACAGCAATTAAATGAAACAAAAATGAAGTCAAGGAATCTACTATTTCAAATGAACTCACATTAGRCTGCATTTAATCTCTTGGTTAAATATGTTTGAATCCTTAATTTTCCTTCTCCACTAATATTTTATTCACATGTAATAAATGTTCTTTTTGGTCTGATAGTTTAAGTCATCATTTAAAAAAAAAAAAAGGCAGCTTCACTAAAGATATACTTTACATTCTATTATAATTTTATTATTTAGAACCCCTCACTGTTTATGTATATTAAGTTAATTCTATTAAATGTAAAACAGAAGCATATTAGCCATTTCTTAGCCATCCCAGTGATGGCTAAGAAATGTACCTTAGGAAAGACATCAACTTTCCATTTCTCCTATCTCTTCAGCATTACTTTTCATTTTGTTTGCTTTCAAACAAAATATCTTCTTTCTTGGATGCAGTAACATAATTCCTCAAAACAGCATTTTCAGCAGCATCACTGGAGCTTGTCAACTTGCTCATCTTTGTGAGTCTTCTTCAAAAATTAACTCATTCCAGAAATTTTTATCAACAAATCRGGAAACATGTTCCTATTTTTCTACAAATGTGGAGTTCTCTCTGTGGAAATGGCAGCTCTTACAACTCCTCTGTGCAAATTCACACAAGAACATACAGGCAAAAATTTCACTGGTTGTTTCATGATTCAGCAAATAATGTTTTCCAGAAAAACATAAGTAAACTTGGACTAAACAAAGCTACTCATTACAAACATGGCACTTAAGATTAGAACACTTACCCCTATAAAAGTAGGTACGATTTGTTTGGTCTTCTTCAYTGCTACACTAAATAGTTATTTCTGTTACTATGGATTAATTTATTAAAAGCTACTCACAAAAAGGTTGTATTTTCCCATTGTTTTAGGTTACAGTAAAGCAATCTTTCCAGTTTTAACTGGGTGTCTATTGAAATTTAAGAAACCAATTTTTCTTTTCAGGAAACACAAACGAAACAGTTCAAAAMATAATTTTCATCTTAAATACATACTAAAGCTTTAGCAGGTATGATAATAGCTGATTTGGCAAATTGCAAATAGAACTCATATCTTACTGCTTGACAGCAAATAATGATTTGTGAAAAGGTCTCTCTCACCTCGTCACAGCATGAATGACAAAATAAGAATTAAGCAGAGCAAGTAAAGAAAAGAACACACTGCCAGGATAAAGTAAAAATGCTTTCAATTATTCACAGAGACATAATGTGCTTCTTTATGATCAAGGAGCAGTCATGGAGAAAACAAAAGAACGAGACTTTCAAACACAGTAATGAAATGAACTTCAACAAGCTCATAGGCTATGCAGTGCACAAAGCAAAATGGACAGAGAAAAGTATGCAGAATTCCAGCCTAAGCCACTAACGCTGCTATTTAAACAGAGCATGTGAATTTTATTAAATGTTTATTAAAAATGAAGTTACCCATGCACATAAACACTTCTGTCACAGAAAGATATAGAATAAAATAAAAATCCCAATCTCCTTTTCTACAATTATGTCCTTTTAAAGAAAGAATTCTTCCCAGACCAGTTTCCCTTGTTATTTTCTCCGTATTCATTGTTTCCGACATTTTCCTCATTATCTCTATTCCCCCACCTTTTGCATCTATTGCTTTGTAGTTAGTATTCTCTTTTTTTTGTTCTTTTATTTTTTCTACTGCTGCTAAAGCTATGTTGCAAAGAGACAAAAGCATGTGATGCCCCAGGAAACTGCATGCAGCAAACAGGGCTCTGGGTACAGTGCCATTCACCAATCTGRGTATCATCTCCCGTCTGCGCACAACCTCTCAGATACAGAACACTTTTACACACAGGATGTCAAATTGCATGGGCACTCCAGAAGACACACTGTGCATTCACACAATTCCCAGCCTGGCTGAAAGCTACGTATGCTACAGCCACTGAGAAAAACACGTGGGTGGAATATCCCTGTGTGACCTACACCTGGGTATGGTCACTCACCACCAAGGCACAAGCAATGAGCCCCTTTCTCCATGCTGGTCTCACCAGGCTACAGTCCCAGACAAGGACACTGCATTTAAAACACAGGAGTTCACACTTATAAGCTCAGACATCCCCAGCAAAACCCACAAGGAGRCTGTCACAGGCACACCTTCCATAAAAAAACAACTAAAGGAATCTTATTTCCAGTATCCTATAACGAGTGTAAGACCCACCTGAACTTAAAGCAAAGATGGCAATGATGTCCAGAAATCAGACACAYCATGTAAACCAAGGTGCCACTGCCAATAAAGGCTGGTAGAGCTACTCAGKGGACACAATTAAAAGAAATGTGCTTTAATTAACTAAGTAAAGGGCTTTGCCAAAGAAATGCTGAATAATGCTTTCAGTATTTCTGCTCTTATATAGATGTCAGAAGTTTATGAATATACTTGGTATGAGCTAAGCCACAGGCATCAGTTGTCTTAGAAAAGAAAGAAAGWGCAGTCAATTAGTTTAGAGGCAAAGCAGTTGGAACAATCCATTTCTTCTCCCCCCAACCCCTCTTGAGAGCTTTTACTGAAAAAAAACCATAYTGGACATGTTTACAGAATGGATATATTTTAACTGAAATAACTGTTTCCATAACTTGAGCCATTAAAAGCCCCCATGAAGAACTTTCTTCATTTATAACACACAAAGGCTAAAAATTACAGGTATACAAGCTAATTCTAATCTTCAATGCAAAAAATTAAATGAGGGTTCACAGAGTCACAGAGTTTTTGGTAGATGACTGAGATTTGGTAGCAAAGTTTCATACATAATATAAAATCACAAAAAAGGTGCTATCTCTGTCTCAAAATCATTCCTAAGTAAAATATCTAACCACGATTAGTCTAGAAAACTCCAAAACAGAACACGTAATAGCTCAAGACACAAATCAAACAGAACTGACTGAACTCTAACATGGTTTCCCTGCATTGCAGACTTCCCATGTAAGTTCTATCTAGACACCAAGAATTAAAAAGGCAGTATGCTGGCACAAAGCACCAARCACATGAAATTCAGAGATGAATAGCAAATCATCAACACCTTTTCTGCAGCCTGGGATATGCTCTTAAGGAATAACCACATCCCCTAAAYAGTTTCTGGAAAGTGATCAACATTTTGATTTTTATTGTTGATAAAGAGTTTAAAACTGATCCTTGAAATATGGTGTATTTGGAAGATCTTAYATTCTCAAAAGAGTATCTTCATTTTTTAATGTATCTTACCTTCAGCAAGACAGCAATAAAATGAAACAAGTAGTTTCTACTTAGTGAACTTTTTCAACCATTATTCACTACTTCATTCTGAATAAAGTACACACTCAAAGGTGGGTAAATATAAATTTGAAGTTGAGCTTGGCTGACACATAATAAAGTTCCTAATTAAAAAAAAAAAAAAAAAAAAGAAATACAGGATACTAGCATATCTCCTTTTGATTAGTCTTAAACACAGCAATGGGCTAAAGGTCACTGCAGTGWATTTTTTTCAAACATCTGCATTTCCTTTCCCCAAGAACAAATGCTTTAAAAAATAATTAATAAGTTATCAAGAMTTATAAGAAAGTCTGGTTTCAATGAATATGAAACTTTGTTCAGATTTTTCTTCCAACACTTCCTTTGTTTGTTTCAAACAAATTTACTAGTTGGCCTCATCTCTCCTATGTATTATCACAGCAAAATAAAAGACTGTCTATTTTCTGCCAAGTATCTGCTTCTATAAGAGCAATGATTTTATTAAAAAATGCCAAGGAACCCAGCAGTGCTGAGATTACTCCCATTAAAACAGCAAAACTGAAGGGAAAAAAAGAGACATCTGACTATAGCCTCAGAGAACATGCACCAAATAGCATTTTCTTAACATGCTCTAATAGATTCAGGCAGAGAAGAGAATTTGATTTGGAAATGAATTATCAGCTGTCACAAAGCATGGACATCATTAAAATGAGAAAATATGACAAACATGATACAACCTATTATTTTTTAAGCTTAAATCTAAAATAATATCAAAATAATAGTCAAAAACCAGTTAAAATTATGCCAAGATAAAAGTTCAAATATAACATTTTTCTTTAACAGTCCTACAAATAGAAACATGAAAAAAACAGATTTTATATTCCCTTTTGTCCTGCAATTCCCATCAGCTGTACTTTTGGTAACAGACAAAGACATTTGAAACATACTAAACAACTGCATTTTAAGAATACAGAGTTAAAGTCCACTCATAAAACCCATTAAAAAAAAAAATCAAATGGAAGTCCAGTCTGAAAAGTGGTACATCAGTAATATTGTACAGAAAGCAGAAATCCTGGTGCAAAAACAAGTGTGAAATCTCACATTGCACAGGAATTCGTTCTTTTCCTTATGTGAGGCATAAGATTTCATTTAATTTCTAGGAGGCATTCTGGATTAAACATCCTTATTCATATCACATCACCTTCATGGTGCCAACTGCCATGAAACTGGCGATGGACTGCTGTGTTTCTCTCATTAGTCACCATAATGCCCCTTCCTGGGAATCTGTACAATACAGACACAGCTACAGGTCAGCCCTTCATTGTATTCAAGTTCATATCAAAAATCTGTACACTACATTACTCTGTATGTATATCAGAACTGAAACCAGCATTAAGGACAGTAGAATATAACAGGTATCCAGAAGCACGCCATGCAGAAATGCACCTTTTTGGCAAAGGATCCCCAAGACCAAGGTACAGTAGGAGAACTGATACTTAAGGCCCAAGCAACTCTTCTCTATGCAGAAAATAGGGAAAGGTACTTCCCCTCATCCTATTTTATACGTGCTTATTTTCAAAAACCTTCCCTTTTTCCAGCAACATATATGGAATTCAATTCATGTTTCACCTTCCTTTGAGAAATGATTTAATATAGAATCATTAGGACACCAAAATCTACTAATATGTCATACATGTAGTTTGTCTTATCTTGCACATATTCAGTAAAGTACAAAAGGAGCACAGATGTGCAAATGAGTATGTGCARAGAAATACAAACCAGGCACAAGATGAATCAAGACTGCCATTCATGTGAGAACTAAATGTTAATTTTCTTTAAGATTACTTCCTACCCTGGCTTGTTTCAAGGGAAGATGGGGAAAAAGGGATGTATCATTTAGGATGGTGRCCAAAAGRAAGTATTCARGCACCTTAACACTTCTAGRAAAACATGTATCTCAAAATGTACATTCTGCACCTGAACAGGTGAAGGGAAAGTGTACTGAATTTTTATCTTCTCATTTCAGTGTCCAAAGGCATGGCTGATCAATTGCTAGGTTCAAATCACAAACCACTTCACGTGAGTCAGGAGCCATATTCCCAATGGACAGATGTACAACCTTCTGAGTTACATAATCAAGACAAAAAAAAACTGATTCAGCAGTTTTGAGATCAGACAACAAATGCAGAGCAAGTAAATTTAAAATGTCCCCATTAATTCTGTAGGAAAAAAAATCTTAAACAATACTGTTCTCAAGAAAGTGAGCAAAAAAAAAAATAGGGTGTGGGGAAACAAAGAAGACAAGAGGAGGAGATAAACAAAAAAACAAAAACAAACCAAAAACACAAAGCAAAACAAACAAAAAAAAAAAGAAAGAAAAGCAAAAGAATCCCTGTTCTTTTCTTTGCTACCCATATAATTCTAAACACAAACATTCCACATGTTGGGCTTGAATTATTTTATCAAAATAATCTATGCCATTACATAAACTCACAGAATAGGAAAAGTTACTTACTATATACCTCCAGTTATAGCCAAAGTCCAAAAAATTACTACAAAATTWAAAAAAAAGACCACCACAAAAACAAAACCACACTTGGAGGTGTGTTTTTGTTTCTCTTGCATTAGAATTGCATAAATACAAGTTTGATTAYACAAACAGCTAACCGACTTTAAAGATGTGAAGTTAAAAAAAAATCTAATAATTTAGACATTACTAGTTTAGGTAGACCTTCTTAAAATAAACTCTTATGCAATAACCAGATCAAAATATATTTCTGACAACAAGCTTCTGACAACATCACTACTTTGGTTYAAAAGTAGGCTCGAACAGACAATCAGAGTAGAATGCTACAGATACATTTGTTCATGACTAGTTTACCACCTTCCTTCACAAATCATATTTTCCAATACTACAAAACACCTACTGACTGCCAGGACAGGGGGAATTAAGGCAGTACGTTTTGAAAGTTACCTAGTACATCATTGCTAAAGAACATCTACACTGAATTCACTAGCCACCAATCACCATTAATTGTTAAATAACAGTTAAATAAGCTGTCTGGGTACTTTGTATTTTAATGGAAATGTGCTTAATAAAATTAGTAGCATCTCAATTTGTTCTACAGTCTTCAAAATAAA
Source organism: Alauda arvensis (assembly GCA_902810485.1). Taxonomy (NCBI): domain Eukaryota; kingdom Metazoa; phylum Chordata; class Aves; order Passeriformes; family Alaudidae; genus Alauda; species Alauda arvensis. Next base: position 687,055 of record CADDXX010000311.1, on the reverse strand, counting down.
GCTCTTTYCTAATTTGTTCAATATCACATGTAAATTAATTTTAAAATGGTGCCATATATATTTGATTATTAACACTTTAATAACAAGGATGTTTTCAACATCAAAATTTTTAGAGAACTGTCCTTTGTCTTAAAGCATGGCACAATTCCAAGTGTCTAARTCTATGGCAGAATGATAACTTATCTATTTATTACATTTCAAGACATTATTCTCTACCAAGATGCAGGAAATTTTCACATACAAATGCTTGGACTTATCACTGAGATTGGCAACGGTTTAGCTCTGAAAGTCATCCAGTTTATTGTGCTAGCTTCTTCCTTCCCACTTAACCCTGTTAAAATGGGTAACAAAATCACTAACCGGAGATTCCTGTAAAGCTGTCTTTACATTCCCAGCTGTTAGTGATTTTTTTTTTAAATTCACTTTTTAGCATAAAGGAAAAGTCTAAGAGCTTTAGAACAGTGGTTTTTAAACTATTTATCTAACTTACATGTTGCCAGTTATATTTGCATAGATACKGTGTTCTTTTCAACCATCTAACAATGCTTTATGCAATTAACCACTGGTATATGTTGCAAGATATAACCATATAATCAGCACTGTAAAAATCCTGCAGGTTTTTTCTAAATAAATGTTTAAAGCCATAATAATTATTATTTGCATTTATGTATCCAGCCTAAAACTTCAATACTTGCTGAAGTTGATTTGAATTTTTTCCCATTTTGCATCAGCATGATAGTGTAAMAGACTGAATTAATTAACGAAATTCCATAATTAGGGGCAGATCTGGAACTGGAACAGAAGCAAAAATACCTGTGCAAAAAATCTGAATTCAAAAGCTGTATTATACAAATGCATATATTCTTTATTATCTGTTTTGCCATTTTTATCYACATGCAGTACCTAAAGGAGTTCTATTGTTATTTGCAATTTAAATATTAAGCTTAAAGAGAGGCATATTAATCTTCAAAACAATTTTAGTAATAGAGGRAGGCCAGCATTATACAATGCATTTCAAACAAAAGTAAAGAGAGGGATGCTACTGCCTAAGGTCATTCAGCCAGCCAAGGGTAGAGCTGGAGCTAGAATAYGAAATATTTTAATCTTAGCCTCATGTTTTAACACTGGTAAACGCTGTCTGTCCCAGGCTGTTAGCGGGAATTGTATTTATGCTCTGACAGCAAAGTAGACTCGTTGAATGTTTGATGCCCAAAGGAGAAGATGAAAAACAAGAAACCATATGTCTGAAGTCTTTCTGAATATGCCTCAAGAGCATTAGAAATAGGAAAGCAGATTAAAAAAAAAAAAAAAAGCCACACATGAACATCCATTTTAGGATTCCTGACATGTCCTGAAAGGAGAACTAAATGGAAATTTAAATGGCAACATAAAAATCAAAGAACTATCATAATACATTATTATTAACATGATGTACATTAAAAGGCTATGGTACACATGCCTCCTGTGTAAAGGAGTGTAAAGGCTCATTTTACCATCCCAACCATAAAAAAAAATTCTTCTTCAAACATACAGAATGAATGAATTGAAATCAAGACCTAAATCTGGTTTTGTTTCATTATTACAGCACAGCTTCTCACCACACCTACTCTACAATACATGTGCTGAGAGTCTAGCAAGTACTAGAAGTTCTTCGTAAGGGACTTAATCTTACAGTACAACTGAAATAGATGTAAAAAGCAYCCCAAGCTTTGCATGAGACTGTCCTAAGGAAAAAAATACGTATGTCCCAGAACAAAYAGAAGTCCACAAAAAAAAAGGAAACAAACAAATAATGAACCACTGAAGTGGGGCATGAGCTAATTGCTGAGGGCATATCCAATCAGCTAATCCAATGGAAAAGTAAAAAAGCATTTTGCTACCTCCTAAAGTTGGGACATTTTCTGCCTGCTCATGAACTCAGGGAACACATCCCACAGAGTACAACTATCAGGAAGTTTATATAGGCTCCTGAAAGTGCATAATGAATACTAATACTACAGCTCATTGCTTTTTCATCATGAGTTCACATATTTTCTCAGTATTTACAAGTAGGTGCTCCCTTAGTTAAAATTAGAAATGAAAAGATCAACAAATTAAATCCTTTCAAGGAAATATATGAAGTTATATTGCCCTCTGCTGATGAATAGCTAAAACTAGATACAAAATCAGAGCTTGTGCTCCAATACAAATATGAGTAACATCTRTTACTGAAACTCAAATATTTGTTATTATATAATTCCAAGACATCCCAAATTTTCGTTTTACAAAGAATTGTCAAAAAAAAAATATAAAAAAAGATCTGAAGACAAGAAAAGCTGTAAATGTTAGAGGTTTCTTCTAAGAGTTGAAAAATGAATGTTGCTAATTTCATGTTACTATATGATAGATTTACCTGCATGATCTTGCTTTAAATTAATTARTATATGAAAACAGTAATTCCATTCACATTGTTCACCATTTTTCCTTGAAATGAGTCAGAAATTATTTTTAATTTATCAATGAGGAAACCAATCTTCTCCAYAGTGACTTTAAAAGGCTGATTTTAAAATGGAACAATATAGAAGCAGTTAGGAAATAACCTTATTTTCAGACTATACAGACTGATGATAAAATGCAGTTACTTAAACAGATCAACCACTCTTGTATAGCCCACAGATATTATTTTGCTTAAACAGACTGGCATGAAGAAATTCTTGCTGGCTTTTAGAATTGGGGGTTTTTGAGAACAGTACAGCTTACTGCTGGTATTGCTTATGTGTCATTAACACCTGCTGGAGCCAGAGAGAACTGAGAGCCACCTTGTAGGGGAAGAGCTCAAAAAATGTGGCTTACTTTAACTCTGCCCTTGTCATGACTAATATCTTCAGTACCAATAGTTCAAATAAACAGCAGTACAAATGCAGTCAGACATACTTTGAAAGGCTCTGGTAGATCACATCATAGCCTAAATTCCAGTGTYAAACCTCCTGGTCCTGCTAAAACACAAATTCATTACCTTACCTGTAGTTTTGTGATATGTCAATTAGATCACACTTAGTAATTTCATCTCATTTCACATATTTTAGCGTGTATCACAGGCCTCTGATTCCTTTCTATGCTTCTTGAGGTATAATTAGCAGCACACACAGCGTAATAACACTTTGGAAAGGCAGTATGTCCTCTCAGTGTATAAACAACAATACTGCATTTTTTAAACAGGATGTTTTAATAATATCCTTTTAGTTTTGTCTAAACCACAGAAGAGCTCAGGACTGAGATAAAATGGACAAATAAAAAGAAATAGCACCTCCAATGTATTCTAAATAAAACAGAATTGTGTTCATCTTAACATCAAGTGTTCTTCATTATTCCTGTTTTAAAAGCTTCTTTCACCAACATTCAGCAAGTCTAAGACAACATAAAGCAGAACACAAAGTTGTGATTTTCTGTAACTTTTGCCTTGCCCCACATGTATTTTATTTACAATGCTYAAACATACCAGAGGACTACAAGAACTATTTGTAGAAAAAAAGAATAGTACCATGAAAATTTAAGAAGCAGATAGTTAATCAACTAAAATATGTAAGTGATGTGACTAGACAAAAAAATTTTCATCTGTCAAAAAAAATACATCAAAGCCATGAATAAAAGTCAATTGGCAAATTAAATTGCCGAAGTGAACACCTTCCTAATTGTGTTACTATACTGCTGGTGACTATTTCTTTTTTCAAAAGAAAAAAAAAAAAAAAAACAAAAAACAAAACCTTAAAGATCTATCCTGGAAAGCAAACGTACTATAAATGTACACTTATCTTCATATAATATGTTAGCCAAAAGATATTACATGTTTATACTATGTAATTATTATATAATTATGTAATTAATTATTCTTTTGTTTATCTTACACGTCATTTCTATAAATGTGCTRTAAGGTACAATTTCAAGTCTGGTCTTAAAGGGAAGGGATCTAAGAAGATCATATGGTTCAACCTTTCATAAGAAAGGTAGCAGAGATTCATCATCCACTTGAACACATCCCAAATTTCAAACACTGGTTAATCTGAGTAACTTTCCCTTGTACTTAGACATTGTAGATTAACGCACCATGCCACAGTATGGTGAAGAATAAAAGTTCTTCAATAAATTATAAATATAAATAAAGGCAAATTAAGTCTCTTTAGCATATAATTTCAATTCCTACATATGTATAGTTGCTTATTAACACAACCTTTTCTTTGACATCTACTGAGAACTTTTATCCATTACAGCCAACACAACTGAGAAAGATAACCTTCTACTTCCCTAAGTCATGCTTATTCACTGACCATTCCAAGTAATACCTAAGGCTGTAAAATTTCAATTCCTGAAGCATCCTCTGGTCTTCACCAAACCATATGCAGTCCATGAAAAATTATGAAGAGRATTTCTTACTCCAGGAAGCTCTGAACTGCTAAAATATCCTTTTATAAAGGCATGTTCCTTCTAAGAGTAAATGCATTAATACCATTAAAACAATTCTTATTMTCACTTGTTGTAACTTTAAAAAATGCATTCATATCCAGCAAATAACTTGYATTCAATTTCTGCCTATAGTAAACCATTGTAMCATACYAGTAAAAACATRTTTCTAAAAGTAACAAAATCCTGASAACTACTGTATCAAACAGAAGATTTACTTTTAAAAAGAGAAAGAGGGAAAAAAGTAGGAGACAAAGAGAAAAAAGAACAATCTTTGAATTTTTTTCCTCATTTTGTTACATTTAAAATTTCAAGAAATTAGGTGTATTTTACACACTCAAAAAAAAACTGCTGTGTGTCACCTGACTTTACACTTTCTCCTTCAAATTACGAGTCTTTCAGACATTGCAGAGAACAATGCTGCAATGATTGACCACTCATTAATGATCAGTTTTGAGAGAACTCAATCAATTCTAACTTGCTTTCAAAAGTCCTACATTATTAGTAAACTCCTTGTATCTTGTTTTTTAATAKTCACAATATCAACAGAGTTCAATCTGATCATCTGAATAATCTTCTGTGAAAATACATTCATGTATTTTCAATTGTTTACCACTGGTGACAAGACAGAACAGAGACAGCAATGCTAAATAGTTTAAATATTGTTTTAAGTAACCAACTAATTCACTTACAAGTTATAATTCACTTATAAGTTATGTAAGGGCAAAAAAATAAGCAAAGCAAGGAATTCTCATTATTAATTGTATTGYTAACATAAACGTTTACTGATTGTTTATATAAAAGTTCTAAAATCATTACTGTTTAATAAAAATAGACTCATTATTACTTTCAAATTGTAAATAGGGCATCTATATAGTATTTAAAACATATTTTTGTACCTCACTTCTTGCTGTATCATCTTGGTTAGCAGGACACTCAAAAATAACACATAAGAACAATTAGCAGTTTACACTAATGGCAGGGAGACCCACTGAGCATTATCTTAGGGAAGTAAGAGATGAATAAACATGGTAAAAAAGCAACTATGCTGCTTSAAAATGCTCTAGCACAACATCATTTTTAATAACTTGGAAAATGTTTAATCGCACATAAACTTGAAAGGCAAGCATAACCACAGAGACAAACAGACTAATCTGTGCCCACAAAGGCACTGAAGAAACTATTTGGAAAGCAAGATTATTTTACTATCAAGTATGTTTCCATCCCATGAACATAGACAGGAATAGTCATAACTGCAGAAAGAACTCATGGAAAAATTCCCAGATTTGCYTACTGCTATGATTTTATAATGAAGAACAATAAAATGTACCAATAAACCAATCACAATTAATTCTGAGGAGATAAAATATCCAAATGAGAGCCCAGAAAGCACTTCAGGACACAAATTRCTCAAGATTTCTACTTTGTTTGTCAAAATCCCACATGATTTTGATCCCAGCGATAACACTGAAGTATAATTAGCTCACTGTTTTTCAAGCTGTTGCTCTGATATAGAACCATTTACTTTAGAATAATCAAGTCCAATCATTAACTCAGAATTGCCAAGGTMCCTGGGAAGCCTGGACAATGCCTAACAAACCTTTCCATGAGGAAATGTGTCCTAATACCTTGTCTAMACCTCCTTTGATGCAACTTGGAGACCATTTCCTCTTGTCCCATGACTCGTGACTTAGAGAAAAACCCAACCCTCACCTCACTTTCAGGTTCTTTCATGCAGTGGTAGACGGGGAGAAGGTCTTTCCTTATGACAAATTGTCTGACACAATTTAATTGGTACCACTGTGTTACCAGTAGCTGAAATACTTATTTTGAACAAAAAAAGACCTCTACTTAGTGAGTCAACATCAGATCAGTCTTTTGGAATGAATTCAGGTAAACTAAATGTTAAAGTTCAAAACCTGGTATTTAAGGCTACCACTGTGAACGTTTTTGTCTGCACAAGTATTTGCAAAGACTTACATGCACACTCAAAACAAAATGCAAGTATATCACCCACCATGACTCAAACTCTTTTCAAACTGCTAGTAGTCCTAACAAAGCGAGGGAACAAACCAAAGTAAGAGCAATAAATCTCAGCACAGCATTTATGGCCTCAGTTAGTACAGCCAGCCTTCCATTCTGGATTGCTCTCAACATAGCCAGTTCTATCAGTGGGCAACTCCTTTGCCAGGAAGGTATTACGCCAGCATTCAAGATTGAGACTGTGTTTCAGTACTGCGCAGACACTAGTTAATAGGGAGAAGCTCCACAGCAAATTACAGGATGCCCAAGGAAGTCACAGGATCCTGCTGCACTTCAGTAACCATCCCATCAGCTTCAGAAGGTAGTGYTGGCAGCTTCTGAGGCAAGYGGAGCAAAAAAGTACCCACATTGTTTCAGGACTATATGAGGGCTATTCGGTTAGATTTATAAAAGGAAAAAAGGTAAATTCAAGTAAAATGGCACTGTTGTCCTTCTAATAAATATTCTTCTGTATACGATATCTTCATGTGGGAAAAAAATTATTACATGCTTTTGGTTTAATAAATGTATATGAGTGTTAACTTAATTAACATGCTTTTTATTCACAGTCATTTTATGAATAACTCTGGAAGGTAAAACAAGATTACTGAATCTTAATTAAAAACAAAAATCCAAATGAACTGCAGAAGTATAATCAATACAAATTACATTATTTAAATTAAGCAAATTTAATTAAAGGCATTCGCATTAAATTTATTCTCTTTGGATCCAAAGCTTATCCAAGTCAAACTGTTTTGTAACAATTTTATAAGCAGCACAGCAGTCAGTAAAATTCCACATTATTCTAAATTAACCATTATGTGCTAGACACATCATTTTTATGAAACAAAGTACTGATTAKGTGAGATATTGGAGTCAGCAACAAAGTCAGGGTAAGAAAAATCTACTTCAGTCTCTAGMCTTATTCTATATGAAGTTAATACACTATCTCTGTCCATTTGATTGTGCAGACCCACAAGCAATTGAACAGTTCTATTCAAGTTATCAGCTCTCTCCACTCACAAGACAARTACTTGATGAGTACATGGCAGAATATTTGGCTCACAGAAAATATGAACCTGTCTACAAAAACACAAGTAGCATTTCTCATACAAGTTGCAGAGTCAAAAAAAAWGCAGGAGATCCGTGCAAGAAATTATCAGAACTCACTGGTAGTCATTAGTAACACTAAAATTCTGTTTGAATTGAAATATAGCTTGCTTTTTAGAGGTGGTGAATTATGCCAGCTGTCAATAGGGCATGAACACACTCACGTTCCAAAAGTCAGAAAAAGAAAAATTTGATTAGCTGTAGAATCTTGTCAAAATACATTTCTATCAAGGTAGCTCAACATATAAAAATTTTTAAAATCCTTATTACATTACACTGCATTACAAAGTCAGCATTTAATTTATGTGTTGCAAGAACAGATTTTCTTAAATTTATTTTCATTTTATACTTCTCACRAAACCATGGAATTCACAAGTATGGCAGTATTGCAAAGTTTTCCTAATCTAAAAAGCCCTCTGAATAAATCCCCACAATTAAAGCAAAGACATCATAATTCTGAATAGCAGATACAAAAACTGCAGCCCTTAGAAGACTGAGGGGCAGCTTCTTTTAAAAAGTCTGACAGACTAGGTTGCAAGATCAAGTAACAAAGCTTGCCAACACCATTAAAAAAGACTGCAAGAATCTTTCAGCTACAGCCACCAGAGCCACATGACAGAGTTTAATCTTTTCTGGGCAGAAGATCCTATAATAATGAAGAAAAAGTAAGATGTATAGCTAAAATGTGTACCTTGGTATATCCCTGATACCTTTTTAAGATTAAGAAACAAATATTGAGATTATTTTGTAGTGAATATATATATTATTTTACATATGTATAATTTTATTTGTAATATATATGTATGTGCCACAGTGTTAATGGCTAACTGGTTAAAAGTCTGTCAATCTACTTCCCTCCTGCAATACGTGGGGAAGATTTACAGTGGTAAAGATTAGGAAACTTTTTGTAGGTTCTTCCTTTCAATGATTTGGCCATCAGAAACTGGTAAATATACTGCTAACAAGCTTCCACCTTTTGAGTCTTACAGAACTTGGTTTTGTTGTAATCAAAACAAAGTGTATGAGGGAAAGGGCACAAATATGGCAAGGCAAACCATCTACCTACTCAGCACGCTGCTAATATTGCAAATACTGTATGTAAAGATGCCCTACTGAAATCCTCTAAATTAGGATTGTGCATCACCCCTTCATTTATTTATTATATACTGCTAACTCTTTCTGATCACTTTGCAAGCAGAGGGCAGGGGGAATTCAAATATTCAAATAATTTCATAAAAAGACACCAGTGATACTGTATTTTATGGGATGCTTTGAACTGCTTGGTTTGGTTTGGTTTGTTTTACAGGACATTCAGGACACAGAGCTCATAAACAGAAAAACTATGAAACTGTCTTGTTTCAAAAATACTATCAACCATTCATTCAAGTCATATACAAGGAGCTGTTCTACCTATAAACACATGAAACATTTTTACATTAATATGGCATTTCCTTTTTTTTAAACAAAAGGTAAAAGAACTGCTTTGTAACAATTACAAATAAACTAATGATTTTCTAAAGAAAACTGCTTTCATAAGAAAGATTCAATTAGAATACTCTTGAAACACAATTTTTAATAATATAAACTATAATATAAATATAGCATAAACTTTAAATAGTGACAAGTACAATACATACAATATTTAAATGCTACTGCAAAGAGAATTATGAGAAGAAAAGCGCTGTAAACATACCTGTGCTGAGTCCCTAATTCTTACCTTCAACTATCAAACATGCAGGATTGTGTTTGAAACAATCAGAAAACAAATTGCCATGTCCATAATTTGACATAAGTTTAACAAGGATTATAGGGTGTAGATGTGTGGGGATCAAGTAGTRGTGAACAGCAGTAAGAATATACAAGGGCCCATATCCAACCATTGCTTCATTAAGGCACCAGCAAATATAGTCTATTTACTTATGCAGAATACAAACCTTTACTAAAAACAAACACTTTACTGACAACTTAATTCTAACTTACTCCTTTCTAACCAAGCTATGAAAATTTGATTTTAAACGTGCCTGCTACAGCTTTAGAGAAAAGCTCAAAATTTTTCTTCTCCAGAATTGGACCAAGACCAAGACAGTTGGATTTTAAAGGCACAACCACCCCAAACTCTCATTACAATTTTGCATTAAGAAAAAAAGTCCAATATCTGGTTATTGTACTGAAGTCCAGTCTAACAATTTTTAATAATATGTCCTGGTTTGTCACCCTAGGACAAACAATTAAAAAAAATTCAAGAAAACACTCCTGATTTTGCATAAATTTAACTATTTCATTTTTAATACCCTACTTACTCTTGTTCAGGGTATTAAACAACACTTGACACTATTCCTTGTAGGAAATTAAATCCATGATGCAGGCAGGTAGTTCTTTGAGACCAATCTGCCAGGACATAGGTAAAAAATATTCATCCTCTATAGACAACCATGATCAGAAATTCCATGTGCCCCTCCCTCAATCCTTTAGGTATCTCATTTTTCTCAAGACCACACTTTCAGTACCTCAGAAACCCATGTCTGTTTTCTTCACTGCTTCTTCTCTTTCTCTACTTCATGCATCMTGCATCTTTCCCACACACACTCTTCCTCTGTTTTGGGGTAGAGGATTGTCTGCAATTGCGTGGAAGATAGTTGCTACTCTGCAGATCTCACCTTCATGCACAGCTTCTCTATCTTAAGTGAAGGGTATATTCCCTGTCTCAAAATTAGAAATTTAGCCAAGCCCACAACTTAACTTCATTTGAATAAAAATCAAAAAATAAAATCCTGTGTATTTTGTTCACAATATTACTTGACCAAGTTAGCTTTCAGTTAAACCAGTGTAACACTGAAGTCAAATCAAACTCTAAATGCCTGTAAATCAAGAAAAATGAAAATCATCATACTCTTACTCCCTRCAAACTCTAGCACATAATATCTTTAACATCATTATTATATTTTTGCAGCTATATTCCGTGCATCCCATTTCAACAGTTCCATTTTTTTTACTTTTTGTTACTGTCATCCTGATGCCATGTCTGATAAAAATGTCACCAAACATTTATTTTTAGAAACATTCAGTMCTTTTTCAAAAATCTGACCATTATCACAACACTCTTAACACTTTAACAGCTTTTTTCAGGACAAAAGCATTTTAGTAATTTCACCACCTCCAAGCAGTTTGCTTTATAATCACAGACACAACAGACACATGATCTGCAGACTTTAGGTCAGGTATCTGTGTATGTTATACTGTCCTTCTTTAGGGTTTTCTAGTTATGGTAAGATTTTRCCTCCCTGAAATAATAAACAAGAGTCTCTTTTCTTTACGTATCATGTAACTTGTCTAAAATATAGTAACCCTGACAGCMRGCCCTTATTCTTTTGTCCARTGTGACTGACKGAAAACACTCTTCCCTTACTTTATYAGCAGCAAGATCTAGCACATTACTTCTTTATTCTCTTCTTGTCACTCCTCTGAAACTATACTTACACCTTAAAATAAATCAGACATGAAGTTAGAACAGATASAAGACTCACTTCTGGCCAAGGTAGAATTCTCTACAGCTTCTAAGTCCATGGAATTTCTTCAGCAAAACTTCAACACAACACAAAGTCACCTCTACTTATGTATTCATCCAAACAAAAAAGAAATGTAACTATGAATAATTTTGTGAAGATTTTGCCAGAATGTATTGAATGTAGATTCAACCAAACCCCACTACTCACTCAAACAACTATCCAACAAGGCTCACAGAACATTAGCATTGCCCAGAACTTTGTCTGATATCACAGTGTAATTTTAAATTCCAGCACGAAAACTAATTTAAATCATCTGAGCTGAAATATTTCATTCATACATGTAAAGAACATAGAACCAACAAGTAATCTGATTTACAATAAGGTACTGCAATTATTTTTAACTTTAGACACATCTGCCAAAGTATTAACATATTAACCSTCTGTTTCAAAGACATTCAACTAAATGGCAACTACCTGGATTTTTTTAGTAAAATCTTCTACAATCTTAAACAATAAGACAGATTCTTATATCCTAAGTAACAACTTCAAGGCTGATACACTAACCCCAATATATTAACACCCTGTAATCACCTACATAAAAAGGGGAGAAGTACATAGAGAAGGGGATTTTGTGGGGTTACTTTATAGTCACTTTCCCCTTTAAGAGTAAGGTTTACAGTCTTCCTCAATCCACTGGAAACAAAAATGTATAAAGGTTACCTTTCTTCACTACMTGTATCACAGGTTTATCCCAGAGCAACTCATAGTAATGTATCAAAATACCCAGACCTTTCTTATATATTGTGATTGTTCTCAATAAACCTTGAAAAAGCCACTGCATTAACTGAACTATATTAACATTTTCAGCATAAGTAACTGAAGTAACTTCACTGGAATAATTTGGAAAACCCAKCTATAAGCACAATGAGAACAAGATAAATTATCTTTTCATTTTTCATTCAGGTGTATGCTGGATATTTCAAACTGGACTGCCCTCTAGAAGCAAGCACTGTTCTAGCTTTCCAGGGAAAACTATAGTTTTTTACATATAAATACATAAAAATGTATGAAACTTCAGGTCAAAATTTTCCCTCAGAATTCCAAGAACATGGGATGTTACATGGCAAAGGCGAGATCAGGTGATTTTGTTGTTAAGATCTGAAAGACAGTAATTTATCTGATAAGGTTRTTGAACATATGAGAACATATTCCATTAAGAGAACAAACAGTCAGTCTTAACTGCACTTATTTGATTACATTAGTTATAAAAGAATTAAATAACTTATTTCACTCTCACGATGAATGCAAGGTCTTGTAATGAACCATATGGAAGTGCACTTTCTCTGAAAGTTTAATGTGGCTTTATTTTGTGTTAATATTTTATCTGAATTAAAAGGTGACTATATATTGTCAGAAAAAGMTGACACCTTCAAGGTGATTGATTACACCTTTTTTTCACAGCAACATAAAGGTTGTTCATACTTCAGGCAGAAAGAAAAACCTTAAAAACTGAATACAACCACACTAGCACTGAGGTCTTAATTCAATTTTTTTGTGATAGAACATTTCAAAAAATTACTTCTCCTCCTTTTTGTAAAGCATAGTGATATGTTTTGTTGTGAGTTTTATGCAAAATCAAACCAGTGCAAGTTAGACAGTTTATTTAAGACCCTTTYCAAGACTTTCAAAGATTAATAATTTCTAACTAGTAGTATATGAACAAGTTCTGATCATTCAAGTAGCAAGCACAGTGGGGAGACTAAACATTCAGCTGAGGCATCTATCTGCCTGTGTTCAGCTCCTGTTTCACATATCTGCTAGGCTACATAAGCTCAGTGGTATTAGAAGTAATGTCTACATTTTGTTTACCCTGGTAGTTACCACAGGATCTGAGTATTTAATTTATTTCTCAGCATTCACAGATGCTTTACTACTCTAAGTCAAGGATTTTGAACTATGCATTTATCTTCACAGTGTTTTCGTTCAGAAGCAGGAAATAAATAAATCACATGTTTCATATCTATGATACTGCTACTCTTCTTCATTTTTGGATAATATTTCCCAGACTCTTAGAAAAACAGAGAGGAAATTACAAGTACATGCYTATCTTTACAATGTTTGGCCTGAGCCAAACAAGCAACTCCTGTAGTTGGTACTACTAGAGCCCCAGCTGCAGGACCAGCAGAGGTGTAGATGGTCCCAGCAGAGTTAACCAAGTGAAAATCATCCTTATACAAAGTTTTATCTCTATATACAGAATAGATGAAAAAGAAAAAAAAATCAAACAAAACCCACTAACAAACAAAACAATAAAAGATAATTTGAGTTCAGAACCATACCAAAGACAACTGAAACTGCATGGAGGAACACAGCAGAATGGTTTCTAGTATCTTGAACTCTCCTGATGCTTCAAATGCAGAGTTAAAATTGTTCAATTAAATAAATGAATAAAGGCATGTAACTAGCACTAGTAGCAGTACTTGGGGGTTTTGCTTTATAAGAAGAAAGGTTGGGGGCTGGTGGTTTTAAGAGAACTTAAACCTAAAATTTAAGTCACCTTTTGGCCTATCACAGTAGGTCACCCCCAATGCCAAAATGCTAAATTAATCTGGCAAGGCTAATGAACTGACTCTGTCTTAGAGTACAAGAATGCAGTTAATCTTAAGAATGAGTCTTACATTAGCAAAGAGTATAAATAAAAGGAATACAATGACAGGTGACTCAGTTCAATTGCCCAGGCATGCAATGACATCTGAACCACATTCTGGTATATATGATGTCTGACTGAGTTCTAAATATTAGACTGGATTCCTGGAGATTTGTTCTCTTCTGCCTAGACAGAGGAAGGAAAAATATCTGAGATGGTGTCAAGACACCTGTGTTTCAGCAGCTGATTCAAGCCCAAAGAGTCTATTTTGTGAACCTCRTATTTATGAAAATAATTTCTCAGTTAAGTTCTACTTTCTTTTAAAACCTGGAATGAAAATAATCTGTCTCTACAGGCTATGACATTATTATATAGAGATAGAAATTTACATAGTGCCAAAACCTTTTCCTCAGCAAATTGAGGATAAATGTAGTCTGCATTCTCACAAAAAGAAAGGCAAACTGCATTGATTTACTCAAAAATTTAAATAAATTATACTCTGAAAAGGCAAGTTTATTGTAAATTACTTTTTCTTTAAAAAGAACCTTGTTAAGTGAAAACTGCTATAAAACGAAAACTTCTCAACATCYACCAAGTATGCCAACTACATTTTTTACTTTGATAAATGGAACCTCTTGGATAACACTTAGGGGAAAAAAAAGAAGATTAAATTCCATCATTTCCACTCACTCACACTTGTCAGAATGTACTCCAACATTTAAAATGTTACTTTACAGAATTCTCCTCTCCTTGCCTAATCAAAAGTGCAAGAAGGAAGTGGTAATACTGTTAGTTCAGCTYTTAATAAATAAACAATGCAGCAGCTTGCATGAGAGCCCTGTGCCAGAAATATTCATGCACAATACTATTTACACGTACTCTACATCACACAGAAAAAAGTTCTGCTATAGTGTTGGAAAAGATTCATGAGAACACAYTAGAACTTCAGAACCACAGAACACMCTACTCACAGACAACATMAGTACTTGCACAGAACATAGCTCAGACTGTGGGAAGACAGGGACACCACCATCTGACATCTCATATGATTTGATAACCAGATGCTCTACCAAAAGGGTAAGGTTCAAAAAATCAGCAGAATATTATTCTACTAGAACAGGTAAAAGYATTGTGATTATTACTATTCCTTTCTACTTCTGAAACCTAATTCTTAATTCAAAATGTCACAGTACTAGAAATCTAGAACTGTGCAAGCTACTGCCCTGTGGGAGACTGACAATCTCCCATTCCAGTAATAAATTCTAGAGTGCAAAAT
>CADDXX010000311.1:651073-671915 GCA_902810485.1 Alauda arvensis | reverse complement strand
AAAAGAACTCAAGAAAAAATAAAAGAGAAAATTCCAAAAATTCCATTACAACTGCAAAGCTGAAAGTGGCACTGTGATTATGAAGTGAAATGTCAAAATGCAGAATRCACAAGATTTGCTCTGAAGTAGGGTACTAGCAATCCAGACCAGAAATGGAAAGCATGTCTGGTTCCAGAAACCTTTTAAAATTTCATCAGCAGACAAGTCAATTATATAAGGTGGCTAATTATGATCTAGCAAGYAAAAACATTGATTTCTACAGCATGAATGATGCTGGTTGCAGAGCGGTATCAAATGTATCAACATGCAGTGTTTAAAAAAAAGTTTTGAAAATCAAACGAAGTAAGTTAATAGATTAATAACTCATGAGCATATGCACRTAACTATTTCTGACATTCAGTACTATCACATTGCAGCTGGGGTAGGGAGATACTTTTTAAACCTAGACCTTYAAATTTCACTCACCTGCATTTGGGAAAAAAAAAGGTACAACTGTGTTGGATTTTTTTTCTTGTTGAACAGACATTTTATTGTACAAAAGCAACCAAAACATAGTCCTCACTGAAAAAAAAATTGCATCAATAAATTTTGAGAGGTAGAAGCGTTTTTGTGCAGTAAGTATCGCTTCTCCTCTGATAAAATCAGTTAAGTCATATATATTGTATCTCAATATATATTTCAAAATAAATACACTGTTTGGATAACATAAGCTGGACATGACAATCTCTAAGACAATGAGTCTTGTACCCAAATATATCAAGATATTAAATAACTTTTCTTCCCTTTGAAACAGTCATAACTGCTTGAGGCTGCTGCAGCACAAAAACAAAATATCTTCACATGGGTCTTGAAACAGTCAAGCTGAAAATCTAAGGCAAAGTTTCATTTAACAGCCTGTCAGTTTTTTGATGTGAAGCTAATGAATGCAGTGGCAAACAAATCCATCAAACCTAACATCAAAACAACTGCACTTCATCCCACCAAAGGGAAAAATATAACCTGCAGGCCAGCACTTTGATCTAACCTATCCACGGAAAACACGTTGCTAAGCAGCTACCACTGAAGAATGCATGAGTAATTACTGACTTAATTTTATGAAAGAGAGCAATAATACTTAAGTACCCCTGRTTTCAAGTAGAAAAGGTCGGTAGACTTCTCAGGTTCTACATAYCAGCTAAACAAGAAAAAGCTTTCCAGCACCAGCATCTGAAAACAAATCACGTCTTAAAAGAAGCTGCAGTACAAAAGAATCATTACAATGACTAGTAAAATCACCTAGTGTGACACTACCCCTGAGAGCAGGCARTAAAATTTACATATATTTATACTGAGTGAAAGTCACCGAGTGGTCCCACAAAACAGACACAGCAAGCAACAAGAGCAGTATTCAGAAATGCCAGCACTTTCTCTGAAAGCATGGACAAGGGGTGTCTCAGAGTTGAGAAAGACCCTGACAAGAATTTGGAAAAGCATCAGACAGGGGTCCATTTTTGAGCTGGGATAGAGTAAGTTTCTTCCTAGCAGCCAGTACAGTGCTGTGTTTTGGATTCAGTATGAGAATAATATTGATAACATGCTAATGTGTTTTGGCTTTTGCTCAGTAGTGTTTACTCTAAACATCAAGGACTTTCAGTTTCCCACGCTCTGACAGCAAGGGGATTGACAAGAAGCCGGGACAGAGCACGGCTGGGACACCTGATCTGAACTGGACAAAGGGATGTTCCACACCACAGAAYKTCATGCCCAGTATAAACKGATGGGAATTGGCCAGAAGGGGCAGATCATGGCTGTGGGARGAGTCTGGCACCAACAACTTTCTCTTGGATTTTATTCCTTTCTCTCTTCTTGTTTCACATTTAATTCTTGCTATATTATGACAATAGTTTATTTCATTAGTAAACTGTTTCTTATCTCAGTCTATGGGGCTTTCCTTYTTTTCCCCCAATTCTCCTCCATATCCTACCAGGGGCTGAGGGGAGCAAGCACTTCATTTCAGGATGGGGTTGAACCAAGACACAGGGGACTGAGCAGATTAAAACAGTGACCAGAGGAAAATTAAAGGAAAAAATTAAAATAATCCTAACTGTATAGAAGAATTAGCAAGCCTWAACCAAAACTTCTAATATAACCAGTYTCCTGTACACATAGAAGAAYTATGTGTAAWTATTTCTATTTACCAAYACTGAAAACTGAACAGCAACCTTTYTTCCCCACACAAGCTACCTTCTCAGTGCAAATCAAAGCAGATACCTAGAAAACTTACAAGCTAATAGCCACTGATTAATCTACTTTATCAACAGTAGCAAAATCCACTGGARTAAGGAAACTCAAAAATGCACTTCATGAAGCCACACATTTCCAGTCTACTCWAATAAATGTAGCACCATTAGGAAAACAAGAAAATTCACAGATGCCTGATGGAACCTGCTAGCTGCCCCTATTTCATACCATTSCATTATTTTTTTCAGCAATAAACAGCATTTAGCAAATGAAAGTTACAGGATGATGAAAACAATAAAGAGTATCTAAAGCTTAAAGCACCTCTCCTCCTCACAGAACAACAAACRCAACTATACTTGTACCTAGCACTAGCACTGTGTCCCCTTTGTTTCACTAAGCTGTGATGTATCCACACACCAGCACTTATCAACCTCCCCGCACCACATCCTTTTGCCAAGTATCTTAAGTAGAGGGTGACTGACTTCTTCTTWCCACCAGGAGTTCCTATTTCTCTTCTTGTGTGTTCTTGCCAATGGGAAAAAGCAAGAACTACATCATTTCTTCTCTGGAGCTGGGACATTTTTAGYATGCCAGTTACTTACTCAGTTGTGTTGTTTGAGAGGTAGAAAGTTGTTTGGATTATTTATCTATTTTTTACTTCTACTTAATTCTGTGTAACTTAATTTGTCAAAAGAAAGCCAAAAACAGTAGTGGAGCTGTAGCAAACAACACACTGGAGGTGCCACCTAGTATTATTTATTTTGTATGTTGTCCTAAGGCTTGGTTCAACTTTCAGCAAGGATAGAGTTAATTTCTTCTCAGTAGCTGTCCCAAAATAATGTTTTGGATACAGAATGAGAATGGTGGTAACACACTGATGGTTTGGGGTTTTGCTAAGTTGTGTTTATCCCATGTCAACAAACTTTTTTTTTTTCCTTTTCTGGTGCTCCACGAGTGAGGAGGTGAGCCAAAGAAACTGTGAGGGAGCACAGAACTGACCAAAAGGTTATTCCACACCACAGAGCATTATGCCCRGTATATAAACTGGGGGGAGTTACCTGGAACAAGCTGGTCTGTGCTCAGGAAGAGGGGTCTGGCATACATCAGTGCATGGTGAGTAACTGCACTGTRCATAATTTGTTTTTTCCCTTTTTATTATCTTTATTATAATTTACCATTATTACTGTATTTCACTTATTTCCAATTATTAAACTGTTCTTATCTCAACATGCAAGTTTTACTTTGATTGTCCTCCCCAATCCACTGGGTTGGAGAGGAAAAGAAGTGGAGTTGATGAGTGTCTGCATGCTGTTTCATCTCCAGCTGGGCTTAAAACCATGACAGTCTTGCACAAATTCTAGAAAACAAGCTGGAGGATACATACCTACTCCCAGGGTTCAACTACTGCAGTTAGGGGACACACAGTGAAACCAACACCACAAGTTCAGCATTTTTAATGACAGAAAATCACTGCTGGAATTTGCATTCACAGTCTTTGCTTAATCRAAGTGTCCAGTACCAACAGTGAAAAATATCTCTTATTTAACATTTGCATGTGATTTCAGAGAATCTTTAGCACCATCTCATTTCAAGCTRGAAAGCAGTATCAGCACATAGCCTAAATATTTACTACAACTTTAATAAAAATCTTTGTTGGATTTTTTCCCCCACAAAATCAATGAAGAATATTGATCATATTTTAGGATTTTTTTTCTTTTTTCTATGACAGAAATCCAGCTGTAAGCAATTAAAAACTATTCTATTAAAAATAAAAATGTTCCTGAAATAAGATAAATAATCATTCATCAGTATAGAATATTGTCTAAGGAGAATACAGCAGTGAACTGACCTACATATTGCCGCAYTTTGCTGATGCAGACAATTTCTGCAGTACAATACAGAGGAACTACAGGATCCAAAACATTATTTTCAATTAAAATTCTTGCACTTTACACATAAAGAAAGAAAAGACAAGTCAGCTGCAGTACCAGTAGTCCGAAGAATGACAAATGAGATTGCAAGGCTGTGTGGGCTTTGGTTTGGGACTTTCTGCTTTTTCTTTTAAAATGAAATTACTGGACCTGAAAATAAAACTTACTAAAATATCAGTATTCTTTAAGGACACCAACTTTTTACCCTTTTAATTAACACCTTCAGGAAGTTTTCTAATGTTGCAATAAAAACTAAGCACAGATATACTAATGGCTTTCTAAAGAAACACTGTCACCAAGAAACACAGTACAGTTATAAAAAAATCAAATTATATTTTCTATTTTTTGCATGATAGAATCTTAGCTCAAGTATTTACAGAAAACAATTCAATTTTATTTGAATTCTTCTTTTGTCCCCTTAGCAATTCCAACCTCATATAGTCCTGAAACAATGTGGGTACTTTTTTGCTCCACTTGCCTCAGAAGCTGCCAACACTACCTTCTGAAGCTGATGGGATGGTTACTGAAGTGCAGCAGGATCCTGTGACTTCCTTGGGCATCCTGTAATGTGCTGTGGAGCTTCTCCCTATTAGCTAGTGTCTGTGCAGYACTGAAACACAGTCTCAACTTGAATTCTGGCATAATACCTTCCTGGCAAAGGAGTTGCCCACTGACAGAACTGCCTGTGTTGCAGCAACCCAGAATGGAAGGCTGGCTGTATTAAGTGAGGCCATAAATGCTGTGCTGAGATTTATTGCTCTTACTTTGGTTTGTTCCCCTCGCTTTGTTAGGRCTATTAGCAGTTTGAAGAGTAAGTTTAAGATAAGTTTAAGCCAAGGTGATATGCATGCATTTTTCTACGAGCAGCAGTGACAAACATGCAATTTAGGTCTGCATGTGTGCATGCGAAGAAGTCATATAAAGTGAAGATTACTGGAAATGTTGAAGGGGAGAGAGGATAAAAACCAGGCTACAGAGCTAATTTATAGGCATTTGCCATAATTAGAACTAGACTGAAAAGCTGCAGAAATTCAGCTAGTTGCGGTCACRCAAATACTTGTGCAGACAAAAACGTTCTAAGTGGTAGCCTTRAATACCAGGTTTTGAACTTTAACATTTAGTTTACCTGAATTCCTTCAGAAAGACTGATCTGATGTTGACTCACTAAGTAGAGGTCTTTTTTTTGTTTGAAAGTATTTCAGCTACTGGKAACACAGTGGTACCAATTAAATTGTGTCAGATAATTTGTCATAAGGAAAGTCCTTCTCCCTGTCTAGCACTGCCTGAAAGAACCTGAAAGTGAGGTGGGGGTTGGGCTTTTCTCTAAGTCACAAGTCATGGGACAAGAGGAAAAGTGATGGGACAAGTTGCACCAGAGGAGRTTTAGACAAGGTATTAGGACGTACTTCTGTGGGAACCCTAAAAATCCCCTCATGGAAACTTCCAGGCTTTGCCCTGAAAATATTTACCACAGAGCTCTCTGCCTAGACTGATAGAGAAGACTTCCCCCCATGGTGCCTGCAGAACCACTGCCAAYCTACCCTGGACTGCTTCCCTCATTGGTCACTTAACCGTGCCAACCCGAATTGTTCATCCCTCATCCCCTCTATAGGTTGCTGCCCTTTGCCCTGCCCTTTGTACTGGCCCTGTGCCTCAGACCATTGGCCACTGAACCTCTACTTAACCCCTGAGGACCACATGGTCTGGGTCTTCTGTCCCTGATCCCTTCAGCATGCTGGAATGAGCTTCTGCTGGAATACCTCACACAGGAGCCTTTCCTGTCTTTCTTCTGCTGAGGTCTGTGTGTGTGCATGGATCTGAAATGGCTGCTCCTGTGGCTGCTCTGAGCAGCTTCTGATGGAGAGGCTTCAATAAGGGAGCAGCATTTCCTAATCCAGCCACACTGCTACACACTTTCTTATGGAAAGGCTTGTCAGGCACTGGCCAGGCTTCCCAGGGACATGGCTGTGTCACCATCCTGATGGTATTTAAAAGACCTGTGGACGTGATCCCTTGGGAATGATTCAATGGTGACCTTGGCAATGCTGAGTTAAACAGCTGGACTCAATTATCTTAAAGATCTTTTCCAATGTGAAAAATTTTATTATTTTTTAACATTTCTTCTGTTTGTCTTGTTTACCCTATTTCTATGGAATAAACAAACACCAGTAAGTTTAGGGAGAATTAGTTCACACTTCCTTTAGTTCTTTTCTTCATACACATTTCCATTAAAAAAAAAAAAAAAAGTCCTATTATCAGTACATTTWAGCATGTTCTTTTTCATTTAGAAAAAAGAAGAAAAGTAAACTTCAATCTCATTCTTGTGGTATTAAGCAAATAACATTAAGGACTCTTGCCAAAGAAACTGCAGTTCATATTTGACAATGGTATCTTAGGATTTCTCTATAGAGGGAGATTAGTTATTATTGCTTCGCYACCACTTTGAAACTTAGAGACAATTAAATTTAACTGCAGACACCACAGAAAGACTTTCATTTCTTGTATTATACACGTGCAACACTGCTCCTACATGCAGTAGTCACCAGTCACAGAACTCAGTGTCCTAAGATAAAGTTTTCATTCATATGCTAGAGAATTTTGACAAAATATTTAGAGTGAATATGCAAAGACTTCCTAGCTAAAATTTCAGAAGTAGAACTTYTAGGGTGGTGTAAAGCAACACAATTACACTAGCTTTAAATTATCTGACTTCACTGAATTTAATGATGACATTAAATTTACAGTATAATACAGTAATAGAGATGCATACTGGAGACACAAAACATTTAACAGTTCGCACTGGGGGAAAGTGTAGACTATTTTTTAAAAACTTTCATAAGAMATATGAAGCCAGTACATTTACAGGGAGATAGCTGCAGTGAGCACCACCTCAGCTTTGCTACATTTGAAGATGCAGTCTGCCATTCTTGACGTWCAGCTGAATCAATTTTAGAGCTTCATTACGTTCGTATCTTTTAAAACCCAAGTCAGTTTTACCTGCCACATTCAACTCYTGTGTATCCATGGTTCTCTAGATTTGGTTTCATTGTACTATTCTTAGAAATTTCATGTTATCAAATGCGTAAGTTATCAAATGCATTTTAGAGTTGCCGCCTTATCTTTTGGCTTTTAAGAACACAACTTTTCTATTAAAGGTAGACACCAGTCTGAACATCAGATGTGTTAAGATATTTCCAGTACTTTTTGAAAACTTTCTCATKAAG
Source organism: Alauda arvensis (assembly GCA_902810485.1). Taxonomy (NCBI): domain Eukaryota; kingdom Metazoa; phylum Chordata; class Aves; order Passeriformes; family Alaudidae; genus Alauda; species Alauda arvensis. Next base: position 664,540 of record CADDXX010000311.1, on the reverse strand, counting down.
GTGTTTCTCTGTTTCCAGTGTCTAATAAGAGTTCACTTACTTTACTAGGCTGTGGAACCAGCACAGCTGATTTTTGCCCTTTACTCCATACCATTGTATTAACTAATATATGAAGGAGGTTGCTATTAGAAAGATTTTTTTCCAATTACAAACAAGTCAATGCAGAAAACGTCTTTGACTGAAACTTAGTCTGAGTCATACAAAGCAAGGCTTATATAAGCCTTAACAATGATTAAAAATCAGAAAATATGGAAAAAMAGTAAAATTTTCTGCTGAATAAACTGCCCACTTTTTTGATTTTGTGGATTAAGTTCAYGTACTTGTAGATGGCTACAAGCCTTCAGAAGGTACAGGGGCGGAAGTAGAGGCCGTGCAGTGCCATCAGTGAGTATTTTGACTGCACAGAGATCAAGGTGATGACAGGGATGGATAATTATGGGTAAGACTCACAGGGTTAACAACACGAACACCCTGGTGAAAGTCTACTACTGACCACCCAACCAGGATGAAGAGGTGGACAAAATAGTCTGTATTCTATATAGTCCCCTGGACTGGTAGACAGGGACAGGCAGTAGAACAGATCCCCTGAAATCCAGGAGAAAGTAGTTAATGGCTTACTGTGCCACTTAGAGACTCACTTAGTTTATGGAGCCAGATGGGATTCACCCAAGGGAAGGTGAGGGAGCTGGTGGAAGAGCTCACCAAGCTGCTCTGCATCTTGTATCATGAGTCCTGGTTAACTGGGTAGGTCCCAGAGGACCAGAGGCCAGTGTCATGCCCATCAAGAAGAAGTGTCAGGGAACTGCAGGCCTAACCTCATTGCMATGAAAGGTTATTGGACCAATTATCTTAATAATGATCACACAGCACATAGAGGACAACCAGGAGATCAGGCCCAGCCAGCAGGGGTTTATAGAAAGAAGGTCCTGCTTGACCAACAGCATCTCCTTTAATGAGCATCCATGGACTGGATACAGGAGAAGCTGTCAATGTTGTCTGCCTGGACTTCAGCAAAGCCTTTGATACCGCCTCTCACAACATTCTCCTGGAGAAATTAGTAGCTCATGGCTTGGACAGGCACACTGTTCACTGTGCAAAAAATCATCTGTATGGCTGGGCCCAAAGAGTGGTGGTGGAYAGATGGTAATTAAAACTGATGTTCCCCAGAGCGCAGTACTTGGGCCAGTTCTGTTTGAATAGCTTTATCARTCATCTAGACAAGGGGATTGAGTGCAGCCTCAGTCAGTGTGCAGATGACACCAAGCTGGGTGGGAGTGTTGATCTGCTGCAGGGCAGGAAGGCTCTGCAGAGGAATCTGGACAGGCTGGATCATGGGCCAAGGCCAATGGTGTGAGGTTCAACAAGGCCCAGTGCTGGTCCTGCCTTTGGGTCACAACAAGCCCAGGYAGTGCCACAGGCTGGGGCAGAGTGGCTGGAAAGCTGCCCACAGGAAAAGGACCTGGCGATGCTGGTGACAGCAGCTGAACATGAGCCAGGGTGTGCCCAGGTGGCCAAGAAGGCCAATGGCATCCTGGCCTGKACCAGCAATGGTGTGGGCAGCAGGAACAGGACAGGGATTGTTCCCATGAAGCCACATTTAAAATCCTGTGTTCAATCCTGGGCCCCTCACTACAGCAAAGACACTGAGGTCCTGGAGTGAGACCAGAGAAGGGCAATGAAGCTGGTGAAGGCTCTTGAGTATAAGTCTTGTGAGGAGCRGTTGGGAGAGAAGGGAGTGTTTAGCCTGGAGAAAAGGAGGCTCAAGGGGGACACCTTATCACTCTCTACAACTGCCTGAAAGGAGGTTGTATTGAGATGGGTGTTAGTGACAGAATAAGAGAACACCGGCTCAAGCTGTGCCAGGGGAGGTTCAGGCTGGATATCAAGAAGAATGTTTCACTGAAAGGGTTGTCAGGCATTGGAAGGWCCGCCCAGGAAAGCAGTGGAGTCACCATCYSTTCATGCATTCAAGGAACRACTGGATGTGATGCTGAGTGCTAATGGTTTAGTTGATACATTGGTCTTCAAAGATTGGACAGAGTRATCTTCAAATTCTTTTCTAACATTACAGATTCTATGATACTATGCTGTACACAAAAAAAAAACAGGAAGACATACTCACCAGAGAAAAAGATTTCAATTTATAGTATCTTCAGTTACACACACATCGAACAGTTGCTTTATTATCTTGTACTACAAGTTTTCTGATTAGATTTAAGATGAGAAAAACTGAACTTTTTTCTTTAAACTTTCTTTGAAGTTTCACTACTTATGTTTGTTTCMAGATATCAAATTTCTAGGTAAACTAAAGTGCTTTCACAAACAGTAAAGCTTAAAGGAGATTCAAGAGCAGAAGTCTGTTGTCTTCACATATATTAACCTCAGTGTATGTAGCTTCAACTTAAAAATATACACAAACGGAACTGGTTTTGAAGAACAATAAATACCTTAAGCTGCAAACAAAACTAACTACTGAGAGGAATAGATATTGCTGGAAGTATAATACCTACTATCAAAATAACACTAAAAATTATATTTGAATTGCAGCTTAATTAGTACCGTCTGATCTAATAGTTATCCCTTTCCTATCACCTTCCTRAGATTCTTACAAAGAAATAAAGACAGGAAATGTTTTCTGCTTACTTACCAATTTTGCTGCTTTTCCATAATCAATCCATCGAATGGTGGCAAAGTTTGTTGACTCTGCACAATTAAATCCATGGTTAAACCCTGCATGGTATCCATATGGGAAAGTGATCATAAATTCTCCTGCCTCTTGAGTAACCTGTAACAATAAAAAAACATTAAAAGGCCAAAATAATTAAACTTTTAAAAAACACTCCAAGTGAACCACATTGAAAAGTATTTCTAGTCCTATAGCAATGAAAATTACATATGCCTTTGTAACTAACTAAAACAAAGAATTTTTTTACCTTGCACAGAGATGAGATTTAATAAAAACAGAAACAGTATACTTAAAACAATGTTCTTTAATATACACAGCTAGGTGCAATACTTAACAAATTCAGAAAGAACTCAAAGAAGTTCATCTTGGAGCAGAGGTTCACTGGTAATAAAACCTGGAAGTAACTAGAAAAGACAGTATAAAGAATAGATCATTCTTACTGGCTGAGAGGAATCAAAGACAGGCTGGATCAAAATACCCACAATTACCATGCCTTAATGTTGTGCAGAATGTCTCAAGATAAAGCTATTAAAACACAAATTTTAAGCTGCCACTTAATAAGAGGTCCTTCCCCTCTTTAGGCAAAATTTTAGAGAGCAATAGCACTCTGGCACTACTGGTAACAAGAATTCCAAATAAYTAAAGGACAAGTGGGACAGAAGGAGACTCTGGAAGACAAAAAGTTTGACTACAGTTGAACTCTGATATTGTTTTAGAGCAAGGGTAGTTTCTGCAGGACTGCAACCAAAAACAACCTGCTAAGACCACTGGATCAACAACATATTATAGAAAGCACACACACACACACAAAAAAAGGAAAATAAAAAGCCTATCTAAAACTCACTACACAGTAATTATATTTTGTAATATAATTTGTTGGAACCCAAATTCCAACTAGTTTTAAGAGACGTATCAAACGTGAAAAGCTTTTAGAGTAAACTGAAAAAAAAAAAAAAAAGTGTGGTAATATAAACAAATCACTAGTGAGGTTATTCTCTTTCAAGAGAGAAATCTCATCTTCCTACACTAGGATGGACTGCTGCTCTCCTACACGGAGAAATGAGGAGACAGCATTTCTTGTCAGTCACTAATATTCTCTCCACACAGTGACAGCTTTAATCTCCTAAAGTCAGACCACCAGAGACTTTATCAAGGACAGGCTAGTCAGAGACTTGAGCACACTGTCTTATGAATTATCTGATAAGAATTAATGAATAAAGTAGATTATACAGCACAGTTAAGAGATTCTCCATGCTCTGTTTGATACACATTTTATGTGAAACACACATCAGACAACAGACCCACTAAAAAGCAAACAGATCTATTTAAATGAAGCAAATAATCTGAGCAGTGACTGATGACTATTCAACACATGCATTTGTTGATTAGAGTAAAATAAGGTGACTTCTCAGAGTCTAAGTAGGTTGTTTTCAGTGTGTGGCAATGCTTTACATAAGCAATGTAGTAAGAAAAACTGGAAGGACAAATACGACTCTTTTAGGGGCATACCCTTATTGCTTAAGATCACAAAAAGGAAGGGTTAAATTTTAAACACTCACCAAACAACTTCAAACATCTTTCTYTTTAATGTCATGCCTTAAATCTCAGCTTTCTACTCGTACAGCTGTCTTACATTCAATTTCTGCTTTTACAATCTCCTTCAAAATTGTTTTAATTTTATAAATTCTTTTTGTGTTTTTTGCCCAGTGCAAGAACATACAGGGTTAGCATTTCAAAGAGGTATATTTCTGATTGTATTAAGTGATGAAGGAAAGAGAGAAACAAGAAAAACAGCCAACAAGGCTAGAGAAAAAAACTGGATCTTACATTTTGCATGGATAAATTTTTTGTGTATTCACATTTAGTATATACATGCAAATGCACATATAGTTGCATATATTGTAACTGTTACTGTAGCACTTCAACAATCGCTCTGGGAATGTTAAAGAAAGATTATTCTCAACGCTAACGAATCCAGAATTTATCTCAATACACCCTCCCACTGCTGACAGTTTAGCAGGTGTTCTATTGCAACAAGCAGCAGTTCAGCTGCCACCTGGTAGGCGTAGGCTCACTTATCAGCATTCAGCACATTTCCACTCCTATCACTTTGAGCCATGAGAGATCACAGCCTGGTTCTCTCTATTCACTTTCTCACTGAATCCCATTAATTACAATTACACTTGGGTACAGTCTGCTTCCYCCGAAGACTAGGTGATGGAACCAAACTTAAATATTTAACTGTTTGTAGCACTTTTTTTCCCCCTTTTYCCCCCCTCTTTTTAGAGGATTATTATCCTCTAAATTAGAATACAGGAATAATCAAGACACCAAAATACAAAGATCAACTCCCTTACCCCACCTCAAATGTGTCATACTAAAAATAAGTATGCTGACATTCTGCAATATGCTACTTTAAACACCAACCACTGAAAATTATACCATTCAGAGTAATGTTCTGTAAATCCAAAACCATAAATCTGGTTATAAAACCATCCAGTTTGGAAAGTTTCATCTGACACTTCATGATAAAGCACAAGGCTATGAAGGGAATCAGTATATTTACCTATATATCTCAAAAACTGAATTCAGCAGCTGCATTTCCATATGATGATAAATCATTCAGAAAACAAACTACATGTTTTATGAGTAATTTATTCAAAAATAGCTTGCTTTCCAAGGCAGGCAGTATCATTCTAAATGCCTGCATTTCCTCGATTTTACACATAGGTTGACTTAAGCATGAAAAGTTAAGTGATGTTCCAAAGAGGTATAAAACACATCTGTATCTTCATCCCACCTGAGCTGCCAACAGGATTGGTAACACAGAGGTGTCCTGGTTCTTGCTGGGCATGTCTTATGCAGCATCAAGGCCTTTTCTGCTCCTCATATCATTCTGCTGGTGAGAAGGATAGGGGTGCACAAGAAGTTGGGATGGGACACAGCCAGGACAGCTGAGCCCATGGCATACTGCTTAGTACAAGAAGCCGTGATAAAAAAAAGGCAGGGAAATTGTTTGGAGTGGTGACATTTGTCCTGCCAAGTCACTGTTAYGCGTGACAGAGCTCAGCTTTCTCGGGAATGGCTGAACACCTGCCTGCCCAGAGGAAACAGTGAATGAACTCCTCGTTTTCCATGGCTCGTGTGCACAGCTTTCCCTTTCCCTATWCAACTGTCTCTGTCTCAAACTATGAGTTTTCTACCTTTTATCATTCCATTTCTCACCCCATCCCACCAAGGGGAAGAGAGCAAGCACCTGTTTGGTGTTTAGCTTCCAGCCAAGCAAAAGTATACACGAATTTTTTATTTTATTTTTAATACTGTTAGAAAAACATCAGCTAAACCAGATAGGAAGCACCACATTATCCTGTATTTTAGACCAGGGAAAACACATTAAGCAAAGTTTAAGCACATGCACACATTATATCAATAAACAAATAGCACATACATGAAAACAGAAAACACAGTAATAAGCAAGGTGTGTGGCAAGGATAATTTACACCACCATATTGCAGTGGGAATAAACTGAGAAACTGTGTATTGSCTGGTTCTTTTGAACAACTTAAAACAATCTGTGCAACAGGAAACCAGGAATCACAGCTCCTTAATGATCAAAAGCCTTTTGAAAACTCAGTGTTAAGATAAATAGATATTCCAGCAGGGGACCTTCTGAATCAAGTTCTAGTCCTATAAGTAGGTTTACAGAACTCCAAATTTAGAACCTAATAATTTACAAAATRTATAGAGTAAGTACACTTTTAAAAAAATACAATGCACTGAAAATATTTTATTAGCTGGCACCTACATGAAGTTCAAAGTGAAAAACCAGACAGAAAATCCTGTAGAAAGCAGAAGAAACTGAATACTTTAGATGTTTTTAAAAGCAGCTATGTATTAAATTCATCCACAAGGAAGAAAGACAGGTATTCTTCTCAGTTTCTGTCTATATAATGTACTTACCAAATGTTTATTCTGCCTCTACCTAACAGTCAAAAATAATAATTCATTCTTTTTCTATTATGCTAAAGCTTTTAAAATATATTTTTGGCTTTATTACACCTAAAACCTTTCAGATCCTTATAATGATAAAGTTATATTTAAATGCATTAGAAAAGCAGCATACAGACATAAAGAAATTCATTACTTTTGTATATAAATACATTAAATACTAGATATATAACTTAACAGAGTGAGTTAAGAAGYGTTTCAGTCAACAGAAAATCACATCCAAGCTACCATGCAAATAAATTAAAATTAAGACATTTTGGTAATGTCTTAGAAAAAAAATCACAGAAATGCTGTAATGGCTACAAGTGTTTAATGCTAGAAAATTCCCAGCTGAAACTATTAGAAGTTTTAACACATATCTTCATGCAGCCACTACCATTAAAAAAAATTTCCTCATCTTTACTCTAACAATATTTACACTAAACACAGCAATTCAGTTCAGGAAAGTAGAGTTCAAAAAGAGAAATTAATGTACCTTGTCAAAAGGAATTCCATACTTTTTCAATATTGAGGGAGAAATCAGAGTCATCTTGTGGCGAAGAAAAGCATCACATCCTTGAGAGCTGCTCGGAAAGAACCCTAAGAAGACAAGAAAAGCAAAATGTACATCTTTYCATTAAATCAAATAGGAAATCTCTGTAATATTTTTCAATATTTAATACTGTTTGAACTTGTTTTAGAATTTTTTATCATGTCATTCCTAGGTTCTGAGAGGTTTTACAAAAACCAAATGCAACTTCTAAGTTTTTCAACTGCTTTCCAGAGGGAGGGGCTACAGGATCTTACTTGKTCATTAAGAAGTGAAATAATTTAGAATAAATGCGGACCTGTATATTTATTCTAATATACTTTCTTACCCTTTAGAAAAGTACGTTGTTGCTGGGAGCTTTTTGTATGCTAGTGTTCATTCTGCACACATGAAAATCAATTAATTGCTGTACATAACTTTACAAGAATTCCATGAAGACTAGGTTTACCTTGCCCTTACAAACCATCTATACAGTAAACAAATAAAACTTCCTAACTTTGTACAATCTGAACTACATAAATGGTATTTCATCATTCAAAAGCAGTTTAGTTCTTGGAAAAACATGCCTACTCAATTATTTTTTAAAAAATCATTTTCAATGATTTTTATTTTTTTAATGCTTTGAGAAAAAGAAATKAACARTAATTTTCCATAATATATAGCTTTGTCTCTAATGGTATATTCAATTTCTTCACTCTGGTGAGTCTTATAAATTATGTCTATTTACCACCCTATTATATACAATATAATATATATTATACAACACCTACAATCCTATTATAGGTGTTACAGTCTTTGTACAGTGAATCTAGCACGCTCACCAGTACTGGAAGAATAAAATTGTTCTGTTTTCTCAGAAATAAGGTTAAGCAGCACATRAACAGTAAAGATATAATGTAGGCTTGTGCTGGTCAATGTTCTAGGAAGCCTGCTAAGCTGCTCTAAGAGGAAATTTTATTCAAATTCATAATTCCTAATTTTTTTCTCACTAACAAGCACAGAATTCTTCACTCTCTCTTTGTATTGCAAATAATGTTGTAAGTTGCAAAATGTACTATTTGATAGGTACAGTTAAATATCTGTGGCTTCACTGACTAAAAGACAGTTAAAAGAAACTAACCCACAATTAGTGGACTCCAGGAAAAAAAAATTCAACTATTTTTTCACGATTAATGCCTATAACATAAATGACAGCAATCAAAACTTAGAATCTACAGTTTCTGAGCATCAAGAAATCTCAGTCCTGAGCAGTATAATAACAGAAATATACAGGAACTTGCTGTGAAAAATGTGATTGAAAATGATACTTGAGACTTGAGGGAAGAGCTAGYATGAAAAGTAGCTGAAAGCTTAACTGCTAAAAGCAGAGAGAGTTTAACTGAATTTTCCTTGAGAAAACAAATTTTGTACCAAATTATGTTACTGCAATATGCTTAATTAGCTCAACACAAGATGATAAAAAGCAAACGATGGGAAGACATCCAAAACTTAAGTTGTACCACTTCAGCTCCAAGAGATCAGACATTGCTGTGACAAGTCCAACCAGAAGGCAGGCTTATTGCTGAATTCCAAGAAAGTTGCAAATAAYAACAGAGCAGCAGAACACAACCTGCTCAAAATCCAGTACTAGAAATTTACAGGAGAACATTTGCTGTGGTTACAGAGCCCTGACAGTGAAATCAAAGTGCAGCCTACACATTCTGAACTGTTTGACTTGTATCTTTTGACTTGTCAAAGTCTACCCTTGGGCACACARATTTTTCAGCCTCATTCACCTCATTTTCTCAAAGGAACTCCCCTTCAATGAACAAGGAAAGAAAGGAAGGTTCCGTCCTCATTACAAGAATCTCTTTATCAGAAGATCTTTTGTCTGTCAGGCTAAATTTAAGTCACACACGTTTTTCTTCCGGAAAATAAAATCCCTGTGGGAGAACTGGCTAACAGATGTAAAAAATACCGAATTGAGGACTTGGCACTAGAAATATTACAAACTCTTACAAAAACATTAAATGCAGGCCAACTCAAGATATGTCCACAACATTAAGAACCACCCTGAAATACCAAGCTGATGTTAAAATTACCAGTTAAAAGGATTACCATGTAATCCTCTATGTTTTCTGAAATTCCACATCCAAAAGAAAAAATATTGAAATCTATCTAGAATGTAGCTACTGTTCAAATTCTGAAGYACATTCATTCTTTTAAGGGACACATGAAATTTTAATTTAACCCATTAACACTAATCCATTAACTCTAAACCMATTCTGCAAGAGCAGGTATTTTGTAGGAATTCACATTCAACCCCAGTTTCTTGGATGGTCTCTTGAGACATGGCAGACCTATATACCCCTTGAAAATGATTACAAAGAAACAAAATAAGAATTCAAAACAATTACTTCATAGAAGCCAATGAGAAATAATCAGAGCTCAGGGTAAAACTGAATAAGGTTGCTCATTGATTTGTGCCCATGAGAAAAAGGCAATTAAATTGAAAATTCTCCGATCCATGATTTACAGAAACACTGACATTTTTAACAGCTAGAGCAGAATTAGAACAGTCCGTTTGCTAAGTATGGGATTCAATAATTGCTGGCCAAATGTTTGAAGAGGAACAGGAAGAGGACATTTCTCCACCAACTCAATGTTCCTCCTGGCTTTTTAAAACCCTTCYTGAGCTAGGCAAAGCAGCAACAGCAATGAGTATGTGAAAGCATAAGCTTCAGACTGTGTTAACCAAAAACATGCCCTTACAAGACTCTATATACATACTCTAACAGATAACATAGCCCAAAATATCCAATCTTAACAATGTTATTTGTATAAACAAAATTAAACTACTTTAGTAACAGCAATATCACTAGACTGGGGAAGACACATCCCCTGTTAATGCTACTCCACCTCAGCATGATCTTTCCGCAGAATTTAAGGTTCTGTAATCCAAATACATGCTACATAGAAGTCAAAGCTTTCTCATCTTTGGGCAAAGGCAGAATTCCTACCCATGGAGGGACACAGAACGTATTTTAAAAARTAAGTTCAAATCTCCAAATTATTGAGGGACAGTGAGCATTGCTACCTGGCAGTCTCACTTCTTCCTTTCCACCCTGAGAGTGTCTTTCCAACATATCACACACAGCTCGTTCCAATATCATACCGATCACTCAGGCAAACCAAAGTGGATTTGGCTCCATTCCCTGGTTGTTTAGCATTTTCAAGATATTTGGAATGCTACTCTATGCAACTAAAAATGTGCCCATAATGTTTTCCATTACACTGTCCAGCTAAAATCATATATGCACAAATTACAATACTATTCCCAAAAGTAGAGTTCTATCACTCCATTGGACTGAACAGGTTGGGCTGCTATATTTTATTTTGAATGATCAAGGAAATGGTAATTTGGTCACTAATAAAGTCATTATTTAATGACTTTACCCACATAAAATCATGTTCTTAGGGAACTTTCAAATCAAATCCTGACCAGTGCAATGAAGGAAGCTAGACACCCTATAATTTTCAACACTTCCTTACTCAAGACTTCACCTGAAATTTAAAGGTGCTGCATTTCTCGTTAATATTATTTAAAATTTAAAAATATATATAATCATAGAAGTCACAACATTAGAAAAGAATACCCTAACTTGCAATTATCTATAATGTAGTTTAATGGTAATGAAAGTAAGAATAAATCAAATTAAAATAATTAATCTCAAGGTTATTATTATTATTTTTTATTTATGCAGACTTCCATTTAAATTACTTACACAAAATATTAATCATAATTCACAGATCACTACAGTTGAAACAATGGCAGAGATTACAGAATTACTAAGTTTTCCAGTAATTCTCTTTTTAGATTTTTTTGGTAGGTATAAATACAAATTATATAATTTATTTAAATTATTTTGCCATGATCTGAACTAATTTTATTTAACTTTCTGTGTTGAACATGAAAGAAATCAGGAGGCTACGTTTGCATAAGAACAACCATCACAGGTGGAGGAGCAAAGGAACAATGGCAATCTGTGTGCTACACAAAGCAGAGTACAAAAGCCACCAGGAGGCTTTCAAGTGGTATGAAATACAACTGTAGGTATGCCCAGATGAACATGTTCAAGCCTTGAGTTTACTACCCCATAACTAAGACTTTTCTAATTTGACTTATTCTTTTTCTTTTGAGAAAAAATTCAATTCTTCAACTGCTGAAGTTTTCACATTCAAGATCCTTAGAAGTTACGCAAGTTCTACTTCTTCTCATTTCAACAATTATTTTGATTTGCTTTCACATGTAACAGATAATGGCTTTTGCATAAAATGAAGTAATTAATACTATACACCATACAAAGCTTTGTACAACAACCATACACACTTACAATATATTAAACTTCAGTTTCTTCTTTAGCATAATCGAACATCACAGATAGATGTCATCTCTTTTCTAGAACAGTTTCTGCACTCTGTTAATAATGATCTGTTAAAAGATCTTCAAAATCCTTCAATCTGCCATTTCTCATTTGCCACTCTGCCTCTATTCTCTTTATTTTCTAACCCATTTTGTAAAACAAAAAATCCTTTAAGAATATCATGGTATTACAGATTAACATAACAACACGTATAAAAATTGCAGTTAACAGCTCACTTGAGATTTTTATTACATTTATGTCTACATAAAATTGAAAAAAAAAATCTACATAAATGAGAAAGCAGCTGAAGGGCAAAATCAAACTGTTGTCTTTATTAGATGCAAGTCTAATGTCTTTCAGACAAAGCATTTGGAGCCACAGTCAATCAAGATTTCAATGGAAAGTAAAAATGAAAGCATTCATGCACAAAAGGCATGTGTTGTAATTGTGATGTGCAGACAAGATAATGGAAAATATTCTAACCTTCCTTTAATTTTATGTATCAACTGCTGCCTTGACTTAGACAACCTGTCACATTTAATGCCTTATTTTATTATTTTAATTATTTAGGAGCATCCAATTAATTCAATAGGCATCTGGTCACCAGAGCTAACCTTCCTGAATAAACTACTTTCTTTTTCCTTGAAATGTTGCACTCATGCAAAAATATTTTCACTACACATGGTATTAGGTACAAAGGTCTCATTCACACTATGTTTTATTAGTGTTTTCTTTTAAGTGACTTGCAGCCATGCAGCTTACTTTATATTTTCATCTTTGTAAGATACCTTATGTGAAACAGCCTGTATTTTAAAAGGCATCAGTTGTAAAGTACAAGATCACAGTATAGAAACAATAAGAAATGGTAATTTTCAGTAAAAAAAAAAAAAGTCTATTATTTTTATTGTTCATCATCATAGCATTATCTTCTACATTCCATTCTCAGCTATTAGCTGGACCAAAAATATCATGGAAACAATCTACTCACAGAAAAATATCCCAGGCTACATTAAACWCAAATACTAAAAACTTAGTTCCACAGACAACATTCTTCAACATTTCATAACTCATCTATCTTATATTGCTGCTACAGTAATAATCTCCATTTGAGTACTAAGTTTTCCTACAGAAATCCAGTTTCATTCAGTAAAYTTAATGGAATAAACACTATTTGAAATTTTATMATCTCTGTTCAGTATCTGATTCTATGCTTTATTTGCTATTTGCTATTCAAAACACAGTGCTGAAATAAAAATAATGAAGTTATGATCATAAATATGATTCATCAAGAAGTTTTCCATTCAGTMCACAGTTATTTGCAACTTACACTAACATAAAATTAAGAGGAGCAGTGGACAATTTACTTCTGTGCAGATGCATCCAATTCTSAMTAGCACTCGGACATCAAGACACTGYTCCTCCAGTATAACCTACTGGYTTCTGAAAARCAGTRGCCTTGGAGATTTCCATTTCTYCAATGCCTAATGTCCCATTTCTATTACTGTATTAGGCTACTATCAGCAATAAGAGGGCTGTGGACCTTCAGGCCAGTTTTCTAACATAACACTTTCATTTTTTATGTAGCAAAACATGTATCTCCAAAAGGTGTAACTACTTCCTGAATTTGTATAGGTTATCTACAGAAATCAAGGTATTTCAAAGAGAGAAGGAGCTTTTTTTTGGTCTACAACAAATAATGCCATGCCTCAATACAACTTCATATTTAGAAATGAATGAACAAATGTTGCTTCAACTGCCCACCCTTTTCTCTCACWCTGAAAATAAAGAAAAATTCAATGCTCACTACAGCACACTTAAACTTGAATGGTTTTAGAACACTG
>CADDXX010000311.1:599744-650278 GCA_902810485.1 Alauda arvensis | reverse complement strand
CACTCCATTCCGTAATTCCTTTAATAGTTATTAGCAAGCTATAAAACATGGGCTGCCAGGCCAAGAAACACCCCTAATTATTCCCATGTTCATAATTTGCACTTTYAATTCAGAAACAAAAGTAAAGGTGCAGTGTTACTGAAAAGAAAAATTACTGAGTGAGRATCTTTCTACAGACCAGTGATTTTTATCCCTTAGACCTCAACCTTAAAATCATATCTGTGCTCCTACTCCCAAACATTTCTGCCACCTCTAAATGGCAAAAGCCAGTAAATGCTTTAGCTAAAGTGGATCTACAWGCCTGTTCAACAGTCAGCAAACTGCTAACAAATAAGACTTAGAGTTTCTACACTTTGTCTGCTTACCCCTTCAAAGAGGCATTACCCTGGACTCCATCCTCTACCCAACCATCAACTTCCACAAAACTTCTGGAGACTCATCTGTCTTCAATATTTCTATCYGTGTATCAAATTTGGGTAAGAAGATTCCAAAAGTGTTGATGAAAAGAAGCTAGGACAAGAAAGACTAAAGGCACAGGAGAAAAAGATACTAGCAATGAAAACCTAATGAACAAGAAAATGCTAAGCCTCATTTTCCTAAATTTCACTGAGCTAAAACTGCCAGTACAAAATAAAGTTCTAAAAGAAGCCAAAAAGAACCAAAACAAAGTTTTGTTTTTCTTAATTCTTAAGAATTCCTCGGGGCAATGATACCATAGACACAYAGGAGTCACACAACATTAAGTAATAAAACAGTAGGTGAGTCAAGAACAATGTTTCTCACTTTCCTTGAGGGTTGTCCTTCAAACACCAYACAAATGAAAATACTGGGAATCCTACCTTGAGCTAGTCTTTCAAGCCGTTTCCCATGCTCTGGAGGAATGGCATACCTAAAATTCACATAAAGAAAAGGATGAAATGCTTAAGACATAATTACTTCATAATGACTAGAAGTCATCATTCATSTATGATAAATATTAACAATACAGAAGCCAAAAAGATTACAGACTGAAAAATTACACAGAAAAAAGATATACAAACATCTAAGGAAAAAATACAGTCATTAGGTTTTGGGGGGGGGGTCACTGGTTTGAGAAAAAAAACTTCGCTTATTTCTAGTTTAAACATTGTATTAGGTAGTTCTAAAATGTTATGTTCACTATTTAAAGTCACACTGACAATATTGATATTATTACATCATCCCAATTAAAAACAAACACGTACTTTATTTTTCCAAATGAAATGAAAGAAATGTAAAATAAGTCTAGTTTATACAAGTTTAATTTCTTTGAATTTTAGTATGCTTCACAAGACACAAGGGTTCAGCAGAAAAATATGAGCATTAAACATCTACTTTTTCCTACAGCAGAAGTGTAATCAAAGGGTTACTWGTCATTGTAGAATCATTACAATTAGAGTTTTAAATTTTTTAAGAAATAGACTTTCTTTAATTTGCAGCATCTTACATATCTTAGAAACTCACTGTTCTTATAATTTTTCATTTAATTTAATCTAATTTTTTWAAAATTCCACATGCCATCTTCAACAATTCATCAAAAATATAAAAGAACATATTATTTTTAATGTTTACTGCAGCAAAAAAAAATTATTGAAAAGTTGTTTCATTTCTGTTTCTCTTTGTTATTAACATATTTACTGCACTTCATGGACTTACTGCMTGTTTTAATGAGGATGTATTATTGACTTCAACTACTTTAGTATRTAATATAATAGGGGTTTTTTTCTGTTTAACATTGCAATAACACTGGATTGATTCTTCTCTATTAAAAAAATATGGTTCAGAAAAAAATAAAAGGTATATTCAGCTGTACAAGACAGTCCAAACCCACATACTAAGTAAAAACAGAGCCTTTTACTATACTGTGAACACATTTCGTTCATCAGCCTTGAAAACTCCTTCAGAAAAACAAGCAATAAACATCCACCTACCTCAAGTTCTTCTTTGCACACACACTAAAATTTTACAGCTTTATTCTATTACAACTGAAATACCTGCACAGAAGGAAGACTACTACAGAAGTTAGTCCTCTGTAAGCAAAACACAACGCATACTGACAACTCCAAATGGTATTAAACAAAGGGACTTTCAGCTTACTATGCTCCATGCTTGTAGTTTTAATCTGAATTTTGCTGTCTCACAAAAATGCACTTTGTTTCTCTCCACTTGTATTTCCAAAGTGTTTGTGACTGTTTTTCACTCCATATTACACCTGCACCAGTGTAYCCATACCAATCTAAACTGCATGTTTGCCATCCTTCACACTCCATCAGAGAAAAATGCTATGTATAGCATTATACACTGCATTATACACACCTCCATAAAGCAAAACATGAACAGATACTGACTATGTCTAACAAAGAAACTCAGAACTACATACTGTTCTTTGCTCTGACTCTAAYTGAACTGGTGTTCCTCCTAAAATGTTACCCCTTCAAAAGTACATGTTATACAATGTAGTAATAATATGGGGCCACATGCTTCCATTTGTACACATAAACATGTCAATATTTCAAAAATATAAAAGTCAACCAAGCTCTCAGTAAGTCTTTTGGAAAGACAGTGCATTATTTAACTGGACTACAGCTATTTATTTAGCTGATGTAATACAATATACTAAATGCAAATYGGTGTTTTTCATCATAGTCATCACTTGGGTTGTATAGTAACATCTGCTACTCAATCCTTTACTTCTTCCCTCCGTTGCAATTCTTTGGTCTGCACAGCTGAGACAAGGACAAAGGAATGGAGACAGACAGCCCTTTATACTATGACACATCAGGAGTCCCAAAATCACTCTCAAGAACAGTTCAGACTTGATTCCTAACACAATTCATTAGAAAACTGAGCTTAGCACGTGTGCACCTGCCTTTCATGGTGAATGACATGWATCTTGCTGGATTCTTGGTCTACTCTACATTAAACAAAAAGCTCCCAAATTCAAATGACCTAGTCAGAGAAAAAGTATGCACTCTTAATCTCAACACTAGCTTATACGAGAATTTGAACAGTTAAAAGCTCTTARAAAAATATCTTCATCTTGTGTCCAGCTTTCTTTTAGCCACATTACCAGACAGCCACTAACATTGTTTATACTTCTCATATAATAAGGTCAAGTCCATCTCCAAAGCAAATGTAATGGTAAATCACTAAGAGGCAAAAAGAGTGTTTCCTGGACAAAAAGCAAATGAACAGACAAAAAGTTAAGAAAATACAAAAAAGGAGATGAGTTCTTAATCTCCTTTTAATTAGTTCACAAAGACATTCTTGGTAAAGTATGAAGAGTCACCATTCATTGACAGTCATACAACAAGGACAGAAAAAATTCAAGATACATATATTTATCTAGTATTGTTCAAAAATACCTTCTGAAATATGCCTTAGTTCAGCAAATCAAGGGTACTGGCAACAAGATAACTACAAATAAGTAATGAATATTAGACTTACATCATTAACTTGTAATTCATTTATATATATACTTTTTCAACATGAATGCTTCTACACTGTTTCTCAGTTGCATCAAAAACACAACACTGTCACTTTACTGCGCAAAAACTGCTCAGCCAACCAAGATGATCATGAGACAAGCAGCCTCTTCTACCTACCCAATCATTTTCATGTCAGTGATCAGAAATGGAATGTGAAACAATTTGAATTCCATTCTTCCAAAGTCAGGTGTACGCACAGATAACCATTAGCAGCATCAACTGCAAACAAATTTAGTGCGATGCTGAATTCTTAACCAAACTACTTCTCTAAACCCCACGTTATATATAGACAAGGTAAAAACAGCTGCTGATTTTTCCTGCAGATTGGTATTTTAAAAATTCAAAAGCTGCAAACCCATAAAGTGTTGTTATAAGTAAACAGATTTTTTCAAAATGAACCATATTTATTGGTTTTRTAATTGGCAACAACTTGCAACATTCACATTAGATCAAAATAATGCTATCTAACTCCAAGCACTGAGCTCAGAATCCTTTGACCCTTTTATCAGCAACTGATTTACTYTGTATCTATTTAGGTGGTCCATATTTATTATACAAAAACCTGATACATACCTTTTTAAAATATAAGCAGATTTAAATTTCATAAACTTAATTTAGGAACATCATGTAGTTTTTGTTTTGAGCTGGGAAATTTGAAAGTCTCTTGCCACCTAAAAATGTTCCTATTCAATCTAAATATTTTAAGAAACAAAATCCTCTTTCACAAGGGAAAAACAAAACAAAACAAAAAAAAATTTAAAACTTCTCCTTTTCTTCTAATTCCTGATCAAAGTTCTTCCATTCTGTGAAGAACACTGAAAACAGCAAATGATTGCTCTGTTTCAAGCACAATAACCCATTTGAGCTGCTGACAAATCAYTATACTATTTGATTACAGATACCTTTCCACAACCAGAATCCCTATTGGACTACAGTCTCCATGACTCATAATATTTCTAATTTTTATGATATTCTCCAGCAAGAGAACTGACCAATTGTCATGGAAGCTTTATTCTTTATTCCCATTTCTGCCAGACAGGTTTGACTACAGGTTTGACTCCTCTGTAGTTTTCTGTGTCCATTTTGTTTCCTAGACATAGAACATAGCTAGGAAACATGCACATACCATCAGCAGTATGCACAATTTTTGCAGAGGTACCAAGACTCTTCCACTTATGCTGAACTTTTCATCACCTGGCCAGATTTTGACTAGTTTTTGTCACCTGCTTATCACACTGAAAGTTCTATCAATCCTTCCTCAGAAGGCCCTGTAGGGACCTAGTTTAGCCTCTCCAAATCCATTTACCTTATTGTTATATTTCTTCTTAAATCATGCCATRTTAGCATCAGTCTGAGTATGCTTTTCCTTCCTCAGCTTCTTWGTCTATAATTTTGTCAAAAACTGGTATCAGAATTCTACCCATTTTAATCTCATCATATTCATAACCTCATTACTATTTTCCCTGCTACAGGATTCAAAATCTGGAAGCCTTCACATGAAATGTTTCAAAGACTTCCACAACCCCTGCTGTGYAACTATGTATCTTTCCTGATTTTCCCACCTCATTAAGTAAGATGAAAAGATGTTGGTACACATTCTACACTGACAAATCCATACAAACAGATTCTAGTCACGCCAATCAAGAGTTAACAGTAATGCTGCCCACAGTTTACATTTTAGGCAACATGAAGATCAGATTTCTTGCCATCCTATATCCATGGAATCATGAAGAGAATTCCTGAACCTAAATCCTGCTTTATTTTGATTGTCACAGTAGATTTTTTTCCCCTTACAGCATAAATAAACTGTCATGTCCAGTCTCACTCTCCTAATCCATCTAATTTTGGCTGTCTAAGCATTCTCTCTTTAACAATTTGGTCTCTTTTTCTTGATATGGTCACAAAGATGGAACCATCTCCTCTTTCTGTAGTATTTATTCCAATTTACTTYATGACTGACCAACCCTGCAAGGCATTATGTGATTTATGAAAAACATTACTAAACAGGAGAGATTTTTCAAATAATGTATTGTCTCTTGTCATTTTTCAGTGTTCAGAAAAGCTAGGAAGCAAAGACCAGATGGACTGTCACAGAAAACATACAAATTGATATGTAAATTATTGTTTGTATCATACTGCAAGTTTTCAGTGTGCCCCTTTCAAGGGAAAGTAAAAATCTAGTTCTTTGTACAGGAAACAATTCAGGTCTTCACCATCAGATATAAAAGGTGACCAAAATGAGCACAATATTTTAAAATATTACTTTCAAAAGTAAAATAATATATTCTCTACATATCTTTTCTTCTTAAAAATAAAAGAGAAAAAAATTGTCCTATTATTCTTATATTTGAAATACCCAGAATGCCATGAAAATAATTACTTTCTGCCTGCTTAAGAAATACTTTCTTATATTCATTATTCTTCTTCTTCAAGAAGATTTATATCATCTCAACACTTTAAAAAATTCAACACTACTGTTGTTCATGAGTCAGGTAATCAGAACAAAGCATAAGCCTTGCTTTCAGATACTTAAAAAACCCAGAATTATTTTTAAAAATATTAATGTTTTATTCAGAATTTTTTGATTTATAAACTTAAAATGTAAACTGAAGCATTATCCAAAAATCTGGTCTGTGCTAAGCATTAATTTTCAAGAGCAGTTTAATATGACAGAATTCCTCAAATTATTACACTAAACAAAAATAAATTATTTGAAGACCTATACCCCTGAAACAATAATTACAATAGAAGAAAATATTTAATAACACCGTAGTGAAGACACTTTTAACATTAGTAAGCCGTTTATAAAKACCATTACAAAATACATCAATACCAAAGGATAATTGATTTAATAAGCCACACTATCAATCACACAAATGGTTTGTCTTGCTCATAAGACTTTCCCTAAGAAACTGAGATGTAAAATGAGGTACCATCTTCAAGGTAGCTTTGCCCTCAGAATGCAAAGAGAAAACTGCAGTAAAAATTCCTGCCTAACAGTAAGTAATTTCAAGTCTCTTTCCAGCAAATCTTTCCCCACCACACCCCAATCTCTTCTGCCCTTATATTATTCTATTTCAGGGCTTTTAAGTTCTTTCTTCTCTTTSAAAGTATTTTCTCTTTAGCATATTTTTGCAAGGTAAAGACAAATCTATAAAATTAGCATGTGTATTACATTACACATACTAGGTGTTACACAAATACATACATAAACATCTGAACAGCTGTAACTCTGATTTCGTAAGTTATCAGACACACTTTTCYCCCATGTTTCATATGAGGCAGTCAGTGAAGGAATCAGTATACATAATATAAAACAATATTGACTTCTCTGCATCTCTTGACATAGAAGTGTGAAGTATAAGAAGTAATGCAAGTTAACCTATGCCTAAACACTGCAGAAAGCATMAAATTCTATAAAGACTGCTGCAGCAGTTAGACTCAKCTGCTATCCACAGGTTCTAATTGTGGTTCTCAAATGGAAATAGCTGTCCTTTCACAATTTAGAGAAAATATGCAGCATGTTAGTTCTCCAACAGACCAATGCACCTGTCTTAAAACACTACATGTACAACCAGTAAAATTCAAGAACATGTATTACTACTACGTATGTCAAGTTTCACTGAGGATTGTCATATCAGTTGAATTAATGAGCAGACAAGAGCTTTACTATCTGTATCATAAGATTCAGCCCCCACTTCTTGAAAAAAATATTATACTAATATAACTGTAACATGACACATTTTACTGATACAAAATTTTCATAAATTACTGCAGCATTCTTCYAATAAAAGGCATGTGTAACATCAAATAAAAGCTTTAGCTGTTCTGTAATTCAACTTTTTTTACAATGCTGCACTTCTTAAATACATGGGCCAATGTGGTACACAAAATGAATTCCTATCCACCACTATTTCTTCAAAATATGAAGAGGTCAGTGTTTAATGATTTTGTTCATTAGAAGCATAAACAAGTATCAGTAAACTAGACAAGCATTTATCCTGCTATGAAGTTATACCTCCTTTAAAAATACTTGAAGAATMTTTCCTAGCTTCTTCCCATTGTATCTAAAGACTGCAGAGTTTAAGTTCTCTACTGTTTGGAATTTCACAATATGCAGTGAGTTTTCCTTCAAATAGCACTTCTTAAATTCCTAAGAAGTAAAAAACAATTTAATACAATCATCATATATCTTACAATCGTCCTATCATCTTGCAAAATTCTGGAATCACCTATCTGTATTCATTTTTTAAAAMGATATTGGTGTTACTAAGACTTTCTGTATGTTTAATTYTATCAAAGAAAYTATTTCRCATACCTATGTATACAATTCATGCATTTCAAACATGGACCTACTTTACTACAACAGGCGGTATTCACCTCTGCCTTAACTCAAGAGATCCATTACGCAAGCAAAGCAGGTAAACATAAAGCAACAATCTAAGAGTGAGCATCTGACCAATTCACCACACTCACAGTATGGTACATTGGTCAGATACATGATAGGCATTTCAGCTTTGTGTGGGTATTAAAAAAACAGTGATGCTTTATGGAATTACAARCTACACATTCTCCATCCAAGTTTGGGTGACTAGAAACTGGCACAATTGAACTATGCATAACTTATCTTTTACATATCTTTACAATGATTTTACACTCCCTTCACAGGTATTCTGAAAAAAATTATGAACAAAAGGAGTCTATTTGTGTTATACATGGCACATGTATATCACAATGTATTAAACCAACTTGTCTGTTAAGGCYGTTCAACCAAAAATCTAAGACTACAGAGAAAGGACAGAAGTTTCATATGCAGGAAATACCTTTAGCTCTGGATCTTACCTCCTACTGGKCCAGCTGAGTTAACAGAATATGATTCTGATTCAAAAAAGCAGTTAAATGCATGTTAAATACAAAATACAGTAGGCAGTCCCAAAAGGCAACAGAACCAAAGAAACTGATTTCAAAGAGCTCTTCAAGAAGTCCCTCAAATAGTCTTGGGGTTCCCAAGGCATTAAGCTTTTCATATTGTATCTTTCAAACATTTTTCTGTTGAACTTAAATAAGCTGTATGCACTAAACTGTCGGACTAATACACRAAAAGACTGCACGACACGTCAGCGTTCACACGCAGRAAAGAAAAAAGGGCTTTATTATTTTCCACTTGGATATATATACAGTTTAATCAYGGTCAAAGATTGGARAACRAAGTCTCCCCCTCTCCAATCACACYGGCTAACACGAACGCTTGTCAYGGTTTCTACKCCTAGCAGAAAAGAATGTMAACTTTGAAAACCCGCTACACAAACAACKCCCCTGTTTACAAAGAACCATGAGAACTCTACTACAAATATGAAAATTATCAAAGGCTTAGAAATTCAGGKTGACACTAATCTGTCTTTCCCTTTAAAATAATACRTGTGATTTCTCAGCATTCTGAGCTTAAAAAAACCCCTCACTGAACTACTATCTTAGCTTTTTAGTACAGTTTACCATTGTGAAGCAAACATAACCCATTTGTTTCATTTAGTCAGCTGAAATAAACAGAAATCATCTTAAAACTAAAAAATTAACTTGCCATGATTTTGGCTCCCCGAAATGGAGATAATTAATACTGTAGAGATCCATGTCTTCAGTGTGCCACGCAAACGTTGTTTTCCACATGCCAAAATAAAGATATGGTGTATTTACACCCTCAATAGAAATTCCACACTCTTCTCCTACAACATCCAATATTGTATTAAGATGGGCAATATTCCATTCCTCAACACCCTGGAAAAGATACATAATAAAAATATTACTAAGTTTATAAAACAATGCCATTTTATATAACAGTTCCWGTCAAAAGATACACACTTGATGTAGCCTTTCAAAAGACAGTTCATAATATTTGTAAGCACTTTAGAAGACAGTTGAAGTTACTTGGAAGAAAAATTCTCTTGACCTCAATTAGTATTAGATCATATTATAAGTCTGAGATGTTCAGAGCAGAGAACATAAGAAGTTCCTACCCGGTTTACAATTTTATATCAAACCTAATGTGGATTGAAACACCATACATCATACTACWTGCAAAAAGGTACACAAAAAAGTASAAATAATAGCTGCAKACAAAACCTTCAACGAGTTGATAACTGGAAGCCACTAAGTTCCACAGGACCTATCTATGTTTTTTCACTAGTCATAAAGTAACAGCAAACAGTTAAAAAATTATTTTAAATGCATAAATTTACCATTTATCTGGAAAGTATAAAACTTAAATGATTACTTCAGATGTATTTCTAATCACAATGATATACTGCATAAGAAATATATCACAGAAAAAAATCTATTGATTTCAGGGGATTTAAGCTGTTTCCCTATGTTATTGCCCATAAAAATTTGTATATAAAAAGTCATTCAGAAAGCAATACATGTAGTTTTTGTTGCACTTCAGAATCAACTGCAAACTGCAATTCAATTTCATGTAAGAGACAGTATAACCAAGATCAAAGCTACAAAATTGAAGAGAAAAAATTAGACTTCATTATAACAGCAATTATTAGCACCTCCAGGGAAGACATTAGCTGGTGCTCAAGCAGTCAGAAAACCAAGAAATATAACCAAACTACTAAAAACTCAATTCAGACAAGTTTTATTGGGAAGACAGCCTCYAAGCACACTCTTAACCATGAGCTGCTCTGCCCAACACCCACCAYTGAACCTAGAGTTCTGGTAATCTTACTGGGGCATGAACTGATGGCAGACTGCAGACCTGATGCAGCTGATTAAGACTAAGTATGATGATATTTAATACTTGGACAGCTGGAGTAGTAAGGGTACAGGTTAAAGCAAGAAGTAACGAAAATTTAGTACTCTCAGTTTTCATTTGTTTTTTGATATTTTTATGTCAAGGATTTATGAAGCAGCTAGAATTGATAGACAAGAAGGTAACACCTGTACGAAGTTCAGACTTTGACCATACTACATTGACCAAGTATTCCAACCACCTGCTTTGGCTATTTCACTTATTAAGAAATACTAAGTCATTTGGAATTTTGTAAAATGAGTAAAGGATGTTTATACAATTATTTCATTTCAAATAGCATTTTGTCTTCTTCCAAAATTGAAGCCTTGGGTTTGATGCTTTTGTGAAACATAAAAGCACTTGAAATTTTAAAAGTTTWAAAAAAAATTTAAATCTACTAAAAGCAAAAACATCAATCTGAACTTAAAAGACTAGATGTTGATAAAATCTGCACCTTTCAAATACAAAACATGGCAGCAGCAAGTTAATACAGCTGTAAAATAAAAAATTTGGAGCAATAATTTTTAGGTAGTAAGTCCTCAAATTAATTTACAAATTTTATTTTTTTAAATCACATGAAATTTATCTCTGTTTACAAATTGTGCASTTCATTTGAAGAAACAAATTAATACAGCAAACTAAGAGCAATGAYTCAACCACAGATACACACACAGGATTACAAGTTTTCTTGTTGTATAACCAGTTTCAGATGCAGCAATTGCGATACACAATAAAAAGATCACAGCTGTAGAAGTGCATTTTAATAGGTCAATACACTTCTCAAATTTTAAGTATATTTTTGCAGGTTATGCTATACTTAATAACRATTGTTAGAACAGCAGTACATATATTACTTGACTATGACATATATCTGGTAGTTTCTTACAAATACAAATACATTTAGACATTATAATCTATTCAATATTAGGAAAATACAGAATTTTTATTCTCCTTAGAGTATCTCAATACTATCTGAATATGATAATAATGTCAAAGGAATATGTCAACAACTATTCCTAATTTATCTACATTTCTGATGTTAAATTCTTTAAAGAATACCTGTCATCACTTACAATGGTACCACAACTATCCAAAACCTAGAAAAATTTTACTTTTCAGCAGTTTTCCTTCTATAAGATGACAAACAGGCTTGAAACACCTTACCAATTATGGTCATTGCTATGCAAATTACACTTACCTTGTATTTCACTAGAGAAATACTGTAAGGAACATAGAATTTATATAGAAGACTACTATTGCAATCTTCATTTATTTTGAAGGTAGTTCAAACTTACTATAAATTACTACCAAGAGTTTTTATTACTCTTAACAGCCTTTGCATCTGCTTTTAATGCAATATGGAGACAAARTGGACACTTGACAAGCATTTCTCATCTGAACGCCTGCACACTTTGGAAGGAGCTGACCCATTTTGTTCCCAAAGACCCAAAGAATGTTTATCTCWGSACAGTAGTAAAAAGTTAAGTTSACAGCTGAAAGCTCTGACCTCTTTRTAAACATGAATAAAAYAGGCTTCAAGTGCAACAAYTGGGTTTTTTTTAAGTACTTRCRAAAGTGGCCTGATGCTAGTCTTTTCATTTTACTTAAACCAGTCAACACTGTCATGAAGATGATTTCTGTATGTATACATCATTACACACAATCTTTTTCAGTGTTTAATTTTTCCTGTGATTACCTCACAGCTTCTTTTCAATTTTTATTTGGTGAACAAGATATCAGTTGCACAACTAAGACTGRAGAGCCCTTATGACTGACTGGAACAACTCAAAAAATAAAGAAGACTAMAATACCTAATTAAGAGACAGAGTGGAAAGGAACACAACACACATTAGAGAAAAATCTGTGCTCGGTAGCCCACTCCTGTCTCCATGTAACCATTCACACCAACAAATATAATAAAGCTACTGCCAGGCTGTGTCTTGATAGTCACTAAAACAGAGGAAGGACAATGCTACAAATGAAATCTCTGCACCATAAACACACAGATTAGGAAATAAAAAMAATYTCCCTCATTAGATTGTTTTTACTTYTCATCATTTCTAARGATAWAGTCATTGCTTTTTAAGCATCCTTTTGAAAGGTGGGCAAATAAAGTCTTTGGAAATCACACCAGAACCTAAATAACTGCTCACATGGATCTCAACTGTAAGTAGATCACAGAAAAAGGACATTACAGAATAGAAGGAATAGAATAATYTAGATTGGAAAAGACCTTTATCATCAAAAACCATCCTTAACTTGGCACGGCCAAGGCTAAACCATGTTCCCAAGCACCAAACCTACASATCTTTTAAATATGCTCAAGGATGGTGACACAGCTACTTCCCTGGGCAAGGCTGCCACAGCGATTGGTACTACTCCCTTTCCACGAAAAGGCATTTTCTAAACTCAGAAGTTAACCTCCCCAACTGGCACAACTTGAGGCAGTTAACTTTAGTCCTATTGCTTGTTATCTGGGAGAAAAGACCAAGCCCCACCTGGCTACAAGCAGCCGTAGAGAGTGATAGGGTGCCACCTGAGCTTCCTTCCCTCCAGGCTTAACACCCCCAGCTCCCTCACCTGCTCCTTATACCCTTCACCAGCTCCATTGCCCTTCTCTGGACATGCTCCAGCACCTTAATATCCTTCCCAATTATGAGGCCCAGAACTTGGACATCGCATCCAGAACTGGACATCACATTCAAAGTGTGGCCTCACCAGTGCTGAGTACAGGGAGACAATCCCTGCCCTGCTCCTGCTGSCCACACCATTGCTGGTACAGGCCAGGATGCCATTGGCCTTCTTAGCCACCTGGGCACTCCCTGCCTCATGTTCAGCTGCTGTCACCAGCACCCCCAGGTCCTTTTCCTGTGGGCAGCTTTCCAGCCACTCTGCCCCAGCCTGTGGCACTGCCTGGGCTTGTTGTGACCCAAGRGCAGGACCCAGCWCTGGGCCTTGTTGAGCCTYGAGCAGTTGCCCTTAGCCCACAGATCTCATCTATCCAGATCGCCCTGGAGAGCCTTCCTACTCTCCAGTAGAGCAACATTCCACCCAGCTCGGTATCGTCTGCAAACTGACTAAGGGTGCACTCATGTATCATGTATGCCTCCCACACCTTATACGTGGAACAAGGCAGGCATTAGGAATTGTCTTATTAGGAGAAATAAAACKAAGAGGAGAAATATGAAAGTATGTCTTTGACACAGCAGCTGAAGAGAGTGGTAAGAAAGACACAAAATAGTATTTATACGTGCTTCTTCCAAACTTGGCTTTTCTCTGCAGAATTGCAAATGCCATAGTCAGCATTAAAGTCAGTGGTTTTTTGACTCATTATAAACTTTAAATCGGTAACTTTTCTTTGGAACTTCTCTTGAAACCAGGAAGATTCCCCCCCTCCCCAGTAGCTAGATCAGTCCATGTAGTGATCATGCCTTTTCTAGAGTCACCTACACAGTCATTCTCCTACAAAGCATTGCCATTAAATGTAACAGCAATTAGAATGCAARTAACACAGAATAATGTCTCCAGCAAACCTTCAACTATATGGAATTTATTTTCTATAAAACTCTACAGCGCGTACAGAACATTTGCTTTCATAGATTATTTGCTTATTTGTAAAGACTTAATCTGATTTCAAAGCCGCCAAATAACGATACAGACATTTTAAAACAGATTCTAGAATAATCCAACTACTACAAGGGTCAACTGGAACCATTGATTACTGTTGTTAGACTTCAAAGCATGCACTTACAGCTCTGTTTCTTTGTTTTCATTGGGGTTTTTCGTTTATTTGTTTTGTGGGGTCTTTTTCTGTTTCATGTTGGGGATTAGATTWGTTTCTTTTTTACTTATATTATTTCCTACCATAAGTTGCTAGGAAACTAATTACTGAGTACTTATCAGTCCTCAAGCAAAAGACAAAAGAAGTGGCCAGAAGAGAGAAGGGAGGACCCGGCTACACTTACGGCTACACTTACGGCTCAGGGAGTTTCCCTCGGAGGTGAGAGATAAACCCGAGTTTTGGGGGCAGCTAGGCGGTCTCTTGCTCTCCGCACGAGAGCATGGTTGGGCTGTTGCCTTACTGAGGAGATCCACTGTCGCCACCAAAGTCCCGTCCTACCACCCTCTGTTCCTTGTGTCCAGGAATTCTGAGCTCGTCACTTCCTGCCTTGCTGGAGCAGGGCCRCCACTGCCCCGCACCCACCGCTCCTTCGGCACTGCTCCGAGTCCTTTTGCTATCTTGTAAGCCCCGCACCCCCTGCCCTGCTGGGACATCCTGCAGCTCCAGCTACCACCACGGAGCTTCTGGTATTTCCCATCCACCAGCCCCAGAGCCTCTGCCGTTCCAGCTTGGTGCTCCTCAGAGTCCTGCAGTGGTACAGGCATCAGACTGCGCTCAGGGCTTTTGAGAATAAAAACCTCTCCTCCATTCCTTCCTGTCTCAGCCAAGAAGGCTGTCATAAGATTTCCTGGTTCTGTTTCGTTGTTAATGCTGTAGTTCTGTTCTGTTTGTCTTGTTACACATACCAGTAAGAGAACTGTTACTTCCTATCCCCATACCTCTGCCTGAGAGCCCCTTTAATTTTCTAAATTAATATGATTTGGAGGGAGTTTGATTTCTCCACTTTGAGAGAGGCTTCGGCTTTTCCCTGGCACATACCTGTGTTTCAAGCCAAGACAATGTAACATAGCCTTTAGAAATTTTTGCCCCATCTTGCAAACCCCTCAGAACCCAGCATCCTGTGGCCTAGAAAAGCAAATACTACAAAATCTATAATCTCTCTGGCACAATGCCAACAAGGTGCTGGATTCCACAAGTAGSAAACGTGTTTCTTAAATTATCTAAAAAGTAAAAATTAAGCCTCCATAATGCTTCAGATASAAATGTCTCAACATAAAATTGACTGTCACCAAGTAGAAAAGAAAAYGTAACTGGTAAACAGTTAAACACAGCAGTATTTCTCACTAATTTTGATGGCCCACATACACRTATGTGTCATATTTTCCTCAGGCTCTTAGTAGTTTTTTACATGTAATTCTGTCAGGTATTTACCTTAAGTGTAACATATGTAACACACTGTTTTCTACAATATGTATTTTGTAAAAAGCAAGCATTTATTTAGTTTCCTGCAAATAGGCCACCTTTCAAGAAAAGCTTCAGTTTCAAACAAATTAATCCCAGCATCTGCTTTCTCCTGAATGCTACCCAAAATGTCAGTGATTKGTGTTCATTTCCTTTCCCCAAATAATCACAGTCCTAAAGGAAATTGAATGAAGACATGAGAACAACCTCCAATTTCAAACAAAATCAAAAAGATCCTTCTTAATACTATCTTCAAGCATTAAGAYTTGAAAAATATTAGTTGTGCAACTACACCATCTGCTGGCCAAAAATTAACTGYGACAAAATTATTCTGAGAGACAATGTTTTGATCAGCGGCATCATAACTTTCTCTCCAACACTTCAGTACAAGAGTACATTCCTTCTTCTCCTCTATACACCAAGTGGGCTGTATACCAGCACCTGGCTTTCATGTTAAGTGCTCAATCTGTTCACATTCCTTAATGTCAACTCCTTTCATTAAAATTTTTCCTTTGTTACTTGTTTTCAAATGGTACCCTTTTATTRTAGGCATCAAGGTTTCTTTGTTCTACCTTTTATTGCTTTCTTTCCCAGCCACTGCAACTTTCAGTGCTTTTTTTCCCTCTCCTACGTGCTTAACATCTGGGTTACGATCCCTAAATGCTTTTCCTCTTTGCTTTCCTTTGACCTCATCTTTCCAAGAGTGTAATTCTGTAAGAGGGAAATCTCTGACCTTCTCTTTGACCAGTCAGCACTTTCAAACTGGATATTATTGCATGCCTTCTCTTTYCTTCAAAAATGTTGCTCATGCAAGTGTAAACTAAAATACTAAACACAAAAAAACACAATCTAAAGAAAGTGTACATTTGTGGGAAGTTATACCATAAGGCTTTATCTGCCAAAAACAAAGATACAAAGATCCAAGAAGAAAAGGGGCAAACTTTTATTTCTTGAAACACTGTTTTTCTGTGCCTTGTGTTGGTCTTCACAAAGCAACAGCCACCTAGAATGTCTCTCCACAGAAATATTCCAAATTGGAATCTTCAATTATTTTCTAAATTATTTCTTCAAGTAGCTATGTGGACACACAAGAGAATTTGAACTTGCTCTCTCTAAACAACATACCATTGGACATTCTTAGCTGTCTTTCAAAGATCACATAACTCAGTGCACATCTGAATTGCCTTCAGCCATATTGGCTGACTGTATTTATCTTTATCAAAGACAGTCTTCAATTCGTCTTTGGTGAAGAACTGTGAAACACCAGGAGAGCTTCACACCATCTGCCACAGAAAATCATACTTTTTTTTTTCTAATGATTGGAAAAGCATTTCCACAGAACATGAAATAACCAAGAACTTTACATATGGTACTCTCTTTTCATACAAGTTTGTCCTGTGTGTCTTAAATCCTCAAATCTTTTCTGAATGCTGACATTTCRTCTCTTAGTCTCATTACTTAAGTAATTCTAGAACTCTAGTTCCTGTCTTACATACATAGCCTAATTTATATCAATGGATATTCTGTAATTTTTTGGATAATGAGATCTGTTTTAAAAGTCCCTTTATTATCCATGGAGATCTTGGCCGGTAACCAGCAAAATTAATCCCCTTAGGAAATTTTAATTTCATCTGTTTTAACTGAAAGGTAAACAGTATGAGTAAGTATGAAATACAGCTACAAATGTTCTTAAGTGAAAGAGGTATAACGTATCCATCTTTTAATTTTARAGTAAAACTTAGTCAAAATATATCTACATTTCCACAGATATACACAGGAAACACACATACTATAACATTAATCAACAATTAAATAAGTAGGAAGGAATCTCAAAGTTCTGGAGAGTTCAAAGTSAAGAAAGGGAAGAGTCATGATCAGAAGAGTAGCAATATTCTACTGTCTAAGGACAGAACTGTCTGACTCTTGCAGATGTAGAGTTAATTTCAACCTTGCTCGGAGGCTTTAAAGAGTAAAACAAATATTTCAAAAGACAGATTCTCAGTCACAAAGCAAGAGTGTAGCCTCTAAGTAGAGTACCCCTTAAAAGAGGGCTGGAAGGGATAAACTTCATAAAAAACTATGCATACTTCATCATAAATGCTCCCATTGATATCTGCTCCATAAATTGGTGCCACAAAAGTCAAGTTCTTCCAGTATTTACGCTCCAGATCTTCATAGTCTACATATCTTGGAGTGCGGTATCTGCAGAGAAAGAGGTAGGCAAAGGTTCATCACCATCTTTCAACAACCGCCTTTACAAYGGACCATGCTTCTGAGCCTCCAAGATGAAGTCACTTTATTTCAAATKCTCTGAAACAGAAGAATTACCAGCTGTCCTGAATTCTTAGTTTCATATTAACGGTATCATGGAAACCTCCTACCTGACAGCTACAGTAACTGAAGTCATCCACCAACCCACATATTTGCTTCAGCCTCCAGCAGCAAATCAGCCCATCTATTGACCATCCTTCAGCTGAGCCCCTCCCTTTTACTTCTCTTCCATAAAARAAGACACGCATGGAAAACACAATTAACAAGTATTTATTGTTTTACCTTGCTACCAGCTCTGAAAAGACTCAGATACAGGTCCTGTATGAGCCTGTCTCAGAACAATGTAAACTAGCTCAGCCATGCAGCCCTCACAAGCAAAACCAATACTTTCTTCTCTTCTTCCTGCCCCAGAAAAACCTTTCAAGAACAGCTGTAGTTTCAAACAGCTGATACAAAAAAAATTCTATGATGTAGAGAAAATAAATATTTATGGGAACTTTTCTTTTTACTCCTTTATAATAAAACGAGGTACATAAGACACACACACTTAAATATATTTATGTAAATACTTTTGCAAGGTTACTCATATAACCTTTCAAAATCTTGTGGGAACACAAAACAAGCACACTACCACAGAAACATTTATCAACAGCTTTGCCTCAGGATCCTCTGTCAGACCTCTGAATTTCCATATTTAAGTCTTCAGAAAGAAAAGAAAAMAACTTACTCCCCCATTACTGTGACTCTAAGAACTACAGTTTCATACTAGAACTGCCAGTATGCTACACTTGAACAACTTGTTTGGAAAGAAAATCCAAACATACAACACTGAGACCAAGTACATTGACATCATGTAATAACTCTGAACAGACACCAGAAAAAAAATATTAGCAAAACATATCTTAACCAAAGCATTCTCAGCAACAGAATTGTTTTAATTATTTCTCATGATAGCTCCAGAAATCAGATTGTATTTCTATTGGGCCCTGAGTAACATCACACATGAACTCCTTGATTACAGGATGTGGATATGCTCCTATTTCCCAGAGGTCAAGTAGAGAAGCACTTTGGTTCAACAGTGAGTTGCAAATGTCTAAACAAATAAAAGATGAAATTCATTAGACTGAGTACACATGATCCTTTTGAAGGCAACTATGATTTAATTTAGATGTTCATGGCCCTTCTCTCTTACCCAAAGGAAATATATAACATCCTAATACTCAAGAAGAAAGTCTTTAACATAGAAATCTTCTCCTTGAATGAAAAAAAAATATTTTTATGGGAGAATATTTTTATGGGAAGCTCTCAGCTACTTGATAGTTTCAGAAATATCAACTGCAGTAAGAGTGTCATAGAAGGTTATGTGACACATATTTGGAAAGACCTACAGCTAGTAACACACAGGAAGTCTTCCCAACTGTTCTACATTTGAATGAGAAATTGCCATCTGATTTTAGTGAAAACAATAAAAACTGAAATCAGAAACAATTCCAAAACATATTTCATGATGAATATAAGCCTAAAAAACACTATGATATGAATATAAGCCTAAAAAACACTATATATTAAAAAACTTCCCAGCATTTCTGCATTTATTAACTGTTTTAAGAAATGAGTGTATCTCAATTTATTGGGGGTTGATAAAATGTAAACTTAAACATCTATGAAAAAAGTATTATTGGAAACTACATCAGATACTATACGGATCTTATGATTTACTCTCGCCTCTAATATAACCAAATCATAAAATAGGTTCGCATTTCCAATTAYCCAAAAAAGAATATTGTGAGCTAAACTTAATTTTGCACGTATATATACGTGCTGTATTTCATTTGTAATTGGGGGAAAAAAAAAAAGGTTGTCAGCTTTGCATTATCGTGAAGGAATGGCTACTACAGAACATTTGCTAAGGAGCCTCCTTGAAAGCTTTACATACCCTAATTTTTTTATCTTRATAACAACTTCTATTCTTACACCTAATTTCTTAATTAACCTGTAAGAGAAACTTGCCTTCAAACTAAGACAGTATTATCTTCTCTCATTTGAGTATCTTTTCTTTCTAAGATCCTTTGACTCACCTTCCAGAAACTACTTCCACTCAGTTTTGAGAGACAGTCAAGTAAAATAAATTCTTTTTAAGTGCCCAAAATGACAGGCAAGAATTCCTTCTATCGATTCCCTCTTACTGGAATGCTCAACAATTTGAAACATTTCAGTWCAGTGCCCAGCCCTTCACAAACTTTTCTCCCCCTTGCCATAATATCCATCTTGCCATAACCATAACTCTAGAACCATTCACTAGATCCCACTGAGTTCTTGTAGTTTTATTTAAAAGCTTCTGGATTGGTTATAAAAGATATTGGACTTTTCAGAATTACATGGTGATAGGCCATTCTAGTATCTAGGAATTAAACATTAAGAGGTGTAATCAAATTAAAACTCAGACATACATCTGTATCATCTTCACTATTTTCTACATCTTCTGGAATATAAAGGAAAAAAGGTAGACAGAAAGCATCATGTGTCAGGTTTTTTAGAGGCTTTCTTGCTGCCATGGTATCAGATGCTTTCAACAACATACACACAAACAATATTCACACTGTGCTACCCTTCCATACCTTGAGAGACACGAAAAAAAGCAAAAGAAATCACCAGCTGCCTTACACAATTCAAAGAAATCATAACATGTTAAGATAAATATTTGTCTTACTAAGCAAGAGTACATACTTGTCACTGTTTGCTAGCTGCCTGAACTCCTTCACTGTCATGGGCTTTTTCTGAATATTGTACTGTGTGAAAAGTCCAGACTGGCCAGTGACCATCTGTTGAATTGGAGCAGGAATCACCAAATCTTCAATATCATCATAGTGTTTTCTTGGCTTCCATTCCTTTGGTGGGATAACCTTTAAATTCAGGAAACAAAAAGGAACATCACAGTTGCAGTAACAATTCAAAACATCCTAGAAAAAGGATTGAAAGAACAGTTGACTATGCCCACATGATCAAAGGAACATTTGCTCACCAGCTGTTTCACACTAACTGATGTTGTAACTGCTCCTAGACAACATAGAAACCCATTCAAAGCACACACGGTATCACCAAAATTCACATGCAGAAACTCACCAACCTACAACAATTCATAGACAACTGTGCAAAAATACACATTACAATAACAGAGTTGACAAACTTTTTTACCATCAGAAAGCCTTATAATTGACAAATAGTTTGCAGTCCAKGACATCATATATGTTTGGTGTTAAAAAATGTGTGGATGTTGCATTYGGGGATACAGTTGAGAGGTAAACATGTAGGTGCTAAGTCAAAAGTTGGGCTCMATGATCTTAGATGTCTTTTCCACACCTAAAGATTCAAAGATTTAGAATTTTTATCCTCAATTAAAATAAAAATTCCTAAAAATACCTGTCAGTCCCCGTCTAAATATTATTTGGTATAAACAGTAYGTATAACTCTATTTTTTTACTGAAGAGTGTGAAAAATACAGCTGTTTCAGATTTAAGAATCTGTTCAATTTAATCCCCACAAAACTACATGGTACAACTCTATTAGAGTAAGAGTGTGCTCTAATTTAGATACATTAGGTTTTATAATTACATTATTTAATCCTTATAATTGAARATTAAAGCTATGTGTAGATTAACCAGCTGTAAAGTTAACACATTTATTTGAAATACCACTTAACTACCTGCAGTCTACAAAAACTCCTCAGCAGATTCTAAAGTTAACAAAAGAAATAGTTAAGAATTTCAAAGAAGCCTGCAGTCATACCAGTGTTCTTTAAAAGGTTGGGTGATTTTGAACATTGCTTGCATATATTATTTCAGTAGAAAATAGGCAACTTTAGATGTGAAACTGTATCATTTCTAAAACAAAGCAACAGAAGATTTTTATATATATTTTTTGGTCTGGTTTCATTTTTGAACTTTTATTGCCCAAAGGCTTAATAGCATGTTTTCTGATCCAYTCATTTTCATTCTTCTATGTTCAAATCCAATTTCCACAAACACTGGCTTGGAAATTTTTAAACAAAGTAGGACAGCTCTTATAAACGTGCAAAAGTGAATTACATTATTTGAATAATTAATTCATAATGTAGAGGTAGCATGAGAGACTGAAATTTTATGGTTAAAGGCTTAAACATTGCTCTCAAGGACTTTTTCCCCATTATGGTAAGTCTCCATAAAGAAGCTGTGCCCACCTAAGCCCACCCCTTCCTGAATATGCCTGGAACTTTGGACTGTGAGTTAAAGCACCAAAGGTCACCTGATATAAGRTACTATAGTTCAATTGACACAATTGTTGAATTGTCCCAGGTCTAGGGAGAAGTAAGCAAGRTTGAGGGAGAAGGCAGCATCCACAAGACAGCCAAACTCAGCAGCTGTCCTGAAAACCAGTTCTGGTTGGGTTTGGGGTGGGCGAGGCCATAGCACAGACCCCTCTGCTGAGGCCAGGTTTGCTCCTACTCCTCCACTGGGGCGGAGGAGAAKTTTTGGGGGTGTGGCATAACCTCTGGTCAGAAGGAGTGAGCACCCATCCTCCCTTACAACTCAAACTGCTCAGCTGCAAAACCCCCGACACCTGGATGGCCACATACACAAGGGCATTCATGTGGGAGGCAGCTGAGAAGGCATCATAAGCCATTAAAGACCCTGAAGCACCCCCAGACTCCTTCCTAAGGCAAAGGGATGCAACAAATCCAGAGTCTGCTGCAAGAGCCAGTATCAAACCTGCCCCCAGCACCAAGGTCAGCTACCTGGGCATTCCCACCTAGCCCGAATGTATGTTAATCTACTGAATTTTCTGGGTTTGGGGGGACCCTCACCACCAAGACAACCAGAAGAAGGTGGTGAAGATGTCATTGGAATCCACAGTGGAGATATTTCTACTCAACCTGTCATTCTCTCTCTCTCTCCCCCTTTTGCCCCTCCTTTTCTGTTTCTTTCTATCTCGCTCCCTCTCATTCACTGTTAAACAAAATCCATATATTCAGCATATGCTCTCATTTGCACAAGGCAGAGGTATATCTGTAACACTTTTAATGGGATCACAATGAGGCAGTCCTTAAGCTACACAGCTAGGCTGTTTTCTAACAAGCATTTTAGGATTCCCTCTGTAAGTGTCCATTCRAATTTTCACCATTTCATCTCTCCATGGAAGTAATAGAATTCTAAAACAGGTAGATCCTAAGATCATTTGCTACCTTCAGAAAACAATTGCCAATAGGCATATGTTAATGCACTCACACAGTCCAAAGAAATCCAATCAAGACCATTAGCCCTAAAAGCACACAGTGAAAGACAAACATTAAGCCAAAGGAAATTTATCAGACCATAACCTACTTCCATAGCTAATATTTTTATTTTATACACAAACAGGTGTTTTTATCTAGTTTTTTCACAGATGCAACTCCCTCTTTTCCTTTTTTCTTTCTCAGCTTCCACAGGACTACTGCTGTACAAGAATCACTTAGTAAGTTTTAGCATTGTTTGCTTTTAGAGAAAAAAATATAATCCAATCATCTTGTGATTCCTACTCATTTCTTTCACGGAACTCTTAAATTATATGCACATTAACAAAATACAAAATGTTAGTTTGGAAGCAGAGAAGTCATGCATTCAGAATATATGCATAGAAATCAAATATGTGCATAGAGATTTCCATTTTCATGATTATTAAGCATGAAGTTGGAGGTTTGGCTCAAATATATGAATACTGAAAAGCAACATTTGCATTATCTTATTTAGTTCAAGGTCAGTGTGCTTTAAGCAATAAAAATACTTGTGTTCAAAACATCCTATTCCAGCTAACTGGAGTATGTTTATTACTGATGTAATTAAGAGTGCTGGTTAGAGATGTTAATTCTGTGGGGACTGATATGCAAAAAAAAMCCTTTAAAAGAATATAAAAATAAACCTCCTGCCCCAAAGAATTTGCATTTTCTAATGAAGAAGATGTTAATATATCACGTTCAAAACAATACAGAGGTAGCCAATATAGTAGCTGGAAATAATGGCTAAGTCTCTGTGTTTTTACCACTGGTCTGTCCCACTGAAGCCTCTTCACATTTCCCTTAGTAAAAATAGCCTCTTCAATGTCAAGCAAGATAGATTTATTGAATGGGAGCACCCTAGATCATATTCATCAATCAGGGTGTTGAATRTTCAAATATAAAAACATTCTTTTTATATAACCTGAAAACAGGCTTTCTCATTTACATATTTATTTATCRAAGATCCAAAGCTTATTAGTAGAGTCTAGTACCATTTAGTGTGATAAACACACAGTTTTAGATAGGCATGTCTTAGTTATACCAGTCAGTCTCCTGCCCAAAGACTGCACGTCAGTACTACTGAGATTTATGCAGAGAGCTACCAGCACATACATTTCTGTTAAATCCTCTTTCCTATATTGGTAATCTCCCATAGATCTGAATCTGAATGGCACTGGCTACTACTTCTATGTAACTGTTTCTCCCCAACTCATCTGAAAATTGTTTTTCTTGCACTTGCCAGTATCTATTTTCAGCATAGTGTTCTGAAATTA
This sequence comes from Alauda arvensis, assembly GCA_902810485.1. Classification (NCBI taxonomy): domain Eukaryota; kingdom Metazoa; phylum Chordata; class Aves; order Passeriformes; family Alaudidae; genus Alauda; species Alauda arvensis. The sequence goes on along the minus strand of CADDXX010000311.1, from coordinate 626,070 downwards.
CTTTTCTACTTGCCAGTGTGACTGCAAATTTAACTCTTTTGCTCTGTATTAATGCAGTCTGARTTTTCAAAACACCTCAATCTCCAGTAAAAACAACTAATCTATCGGTGTCCTTTGTTTGCAATTTTCCTATTGTTTTCAGCCTTTGTCTTCCTTTTAAGTATAGAATCCTCTGTAATAGTAAGACTAAAACAGATTTTCTATGCCTAAAGCTCATTTCAGACTTTCAAAAGCCTAATGGCAATTTTTTTGCCAATTTACTGCAGGGACGCCGCAGTACACTACCTGCTTTGGAAATGGTTTGATATTGTTTGTCTAGTACCTTAATCACTTGTTTCAGACATAGCATAGGAACTTCAGTGGTGGCTGCATTTTTTTAAACATTTTATCTCCCATACTCCTTCCTTCCTTCAATATGTTCAAGTCTTATAATTATTTCATCCCCATTTACACACACACATATTCTTTTACACAGGTAACAGGTCTTCTCCCCTTACATGTTCACATTTAACCCGAAGTGTTGGGTATGCCTTCTCTGATTGTGTTCTCTGTCTAGAGCTTAAATTAGTGTTTCTGCAAATGCATATAGTTCTTCTGGTAGTTGTTATTMTTCTTGCAATCATATCTGAGACTGTATATCCTGGATTTAAAAAAAATTAGGTTCCCTGTAAGTTAATTTTCTATTGCTATCAAAACTATTTCTTTTCCTGTTATTTTAAACCCAATATCCTAAACTCAGAAAATGTTCCTTAAGCTTCTGCAATATGAATTATTCACTCGATAAGATTAGTTTTAATTTTTTTTTATTTATATATTTTTGAGATATTATCAAAAAACATATAGTGAAAAACAGAATATAAAATTCTCAAGACAACCTAGTAATGTGTTGCAAGTACCTGGCAGACTGAAAACACCAAGAGATGCTTTAATTGCTGTTCAACCAAGCAAGAAGATAGCAATACAATGAAGTTAACTGTTCAAGATTAAAGGACTGCAATACACCATCCCCATACAAACAGGTTCCAGAACACAGTTAAACATAGGAAAAACTCAAAACAGGCTTTCCACTGTTGCCCATCTACCACATTTCTACTTCTGTTTGCAGAGAAAAGTTTGAGAATATAATTGATGTACTCTATTAGCTTAATAAAAAAAAAAAAAAAGAAATAACCTACAAGGTTTTCAAAGAGTRAGGAATTTGCTTTTGCTTTGTTTCACAGGAAGCAGGAGACAGGAGTGGGCACAGGGGAAACCAAGAATTTCAAATTTTGTTCCTCCTTACTCAGATTCTAAATGTCTTGACCACACAAGATTAGCTTCAAAACCCAGTGACGGAGATAACTATTCCCACAGAGTCCTTACAACAACTAGGCTGGCATTTCTACACCTGCAGTGGTTTCTGCTGGTTTGAAAAGCAGCAAAACAGTTACAAGCATAAACAATTATATGATGTATGACTAAATTATGTCAGACTGAACCTCTGACAATCACTCTCCGCTAGGGGAGGAACTCTTGCTGTAAGGTCCTGGRTGTGCCATTGTTTAAAGACCAATACAGCCACAATTAGTGTGCCTGCAGTTCTCATTAACAAGAACATAACATGATCACCATTAAAAGAAAATTATGTTCATTCAAACACTGCCTTACCATCTTTACATTCACCATAACGAAGTGGGATTATTTGCTCCAGRAAAACTTCACACAACCCTAAAACACTAAGTTTAGCACCTGGTATATATAACTACTTTATACTATACTAACTCCCTGCTTTGTTCTGATTTGACAAAAAATCGTTTAAATCTACTTAGAAAGAGATCCTRTTGTAAACTTGTAAACAACTTGCAGTTAGAAAGAAAACACTACACAACATCTTCATAAGTCAGCATGAAATATCAGAGACATTGAAAGGCTCTTTCTTAAAACAGTAACAAGTCATTACCTAGAAAAACATTTGGAAAAAAAATAATAGAAAGGTCAGRTCTGTAACCAGCAAAATACAAATAATGGGAGATCAGGTATTAGGAGAATTTCTCCTCTATGTTATAGATGTTTACCTTTGCAACTCCAGCCCTRTGAGCACCTTGAGATTCCATGTGTGCTAAGTATTTGTTGAATTCCCTGAATTCATCCATCGAAGGCCTAAAAGTCATGATTTTGCAGCTTGGGTTTGGAGGACTATCTGAGATAACTGCAGCCATTCTGGTTCAATTTCAATCCAGCTGTTAAAAAAAAATAAAATCATACACTGGAGAGATTAATCTGTAAAACCAATTCTGACATTCAACGATATACTGTTTCAAACAGGAAAAAATTATCATTATCTGCCCAGGCTAGTATAAAAGGCACAAAAGAAATGCTTACTTTTTATCCTTAGTTCTTTGAGAATACTCAGCCTTTACCCAGCACAAACACTATTGTAAATGACATGAACACAGTCCAGTCCATACCTCTGCTTTTACAGCATGTTTCCTCAAGTTAACCTAGCATCTTCCTGTGCAGATCCATCTGCACATTCTCTGTCTAGAGTTACATTACACAAGCATAACCCAGAGTAACAAAGCTACATGTTTGATAAAATACCACAATTTCCATTCAGTAAATGGAGAAAACCAATTACTCACTTCCCACTCACATACAGAGGAAGAGCACTTGGATTTCCTAGTTCTCACCATCAGMAGTTTTAAACAGGACTATATTCCTGCTTATTCTCTGAAAACCTTAACAGGGGAAAAAAACAAGTAAGCTATACACATAAAAATCAGCATTTTCTCTGATTTCCATTTCAACACTGAGGCTGACTAAAATAAAGAGTAATTTCTATTTCATATCAGCATATAGTATCCATGAAAGGACTGATCCTTAGGCAAGTGACAGAAACACATTATACTCAGATCAGAAGGTGCTGCAATTTCCAAGTATAAATCACCATGTACCATCTGCTATTCACAAAATTCTTAACTAACCTGACAAAAAAAAACTGCTTGTGAGAAATTTCTTCTAACATGCTCTGATCACATCTGTGGTTACCTCAACCCTTCATGGCAAACACTGGGTGCCAACCAGTAAGTAACACACACCTGATCACTCACTTCCCCCATCCACAGTAAGACTGGAAGGAGTTGAGATAAGAACAGCTCAATAGTTTAAAAAAAGTAGAATATATTTTTATTTATTATTATCATAGAGAAAAAGAGAGAGAGAAAACCCAAAAATGCCCAGGTGATACACAGCACAAACTGTGATCAGCCACCCTTCTGGGTAACTCAACCATGTTCTACACTGGGCACGGCATTCTGCAGTATCGAAGAGCCCTTCAGCCACTTTGGGTCATCTCTCCTGGTCAGCTCCCTCCCAAGTTTTTGTGTATCTCCTTACTGGAAGAATGCAAAACAATGTAAAGTCCCTGATTAAGACTGAGCACTTAACACTGGCAACAACCAAAACATTAGTGTGCTATCAGCATTATTCTTACAGTGAATCCCAAACACATCCCTGTACCAGCTAAACACACAAATTAGYATTAATTCTACCAACTCATACAAGCACACAGTGTCAGATGTCACCTGCATTACCTTTCACTACATCCACAGACGAAGCCCATTTCCAAAAGCATAAACTGACTTACCAATTAGCTTTTAATTGATATGTAAACATATGAAACTAAATTATGCATATAGAAAGTCAGTGTCGAAAGGAAGCCYCTTATCAACCTTTTAATCCTCAYTTTCTCTATAGGTGAAGAGCGTAAGAAACCACAGTRCATAGTTTATGCATTCCTTAAAAGMCTGAGACTCTCTCTTCTTTGRWATTAATTTTGTTTAATGTGAAGGGGTAAAAGTGTGAAATACATCTGATTTCCTATATTCCTTATGCAAAAAGGTAAGGAGCCAAGAAAAAGCCATATTCAAGTGGTTCAGCTATGAGAAAAGCCGCAGGAGTATTTTCACCAGTGTCCGATTTCAAGCATCAGGCACAATAGTTATTATTGCATAAATCAGCATGATAAAAACTCCACCAAAACATCTCACCAAAATACATCAGTTTTAAGATATGAGCTGCTTTAAAAACAGCCAAGTACCAAATCAACTGAATATCCTGCACTTTGACACAATGAAGTAATTCAGTTAAGGATTGTTAATCAAACTAATAAAAAAATAACTAATAAAAAAGCAAATCATAATTTGCTAACTTTCACAATCACACATCAGCATTCTTGCCTGGTGTCCTGGGATGCTTGTATCCTCAAATCATCTGTTTATGTTAGATACTGTGTTCCGTACCTTTCAGACTGGTTCTGAGAGCGAAGGGGGGAGAAGAAGCACGCTGTTTGTTTCCTGACACTGCACGGGCTCCCCTGCATTCCTTTTCACGGACAGCGTGAGAGAACTCTCCTCTGCTTGTTGTTTATGGTTAGCTGAGGCAGAGAAGTTCCCCCGACTGTGGGGTTTTTTTCCTTTTTCTTRGAACTGTTTAAACCTGTTCAGGACTAAAAAGCCCAGAAAACACCCAAATCTCACACCTGCGGCCCACTGGGACCCAGGACAGCACCAGAGGGACTGACAGGAGACTGGGTGCGCTGAGCTGCAACCCACGGCAAGGACTTTCTCAATTTTGCCATTTCACTTCAGAACGGCAAGAGGTTTTATTATTCATTTTTTGTGCCTGTGAACACTTTGCTTGTTGAATATACAGGTTTTTCCACTTTTCTCTAAGGAAACTTTCTCCCGGACCAGTTGGGGGAGRGGCCACTTGGGTTTGCTTTCTAGAGGGACCAAATTTGGAAGTTTCCTGCCAAATTTTTCCTAAACCAGAACACCTCTCTATCAGATGCTTAAAATTCTGTTTTTGAAGAYACTAACAAGATTATTCCCTTATTTCTCCATAACTAAGACCAGGCTCAAACATGTAACATATCATACTGCGATGAACCTCCATCTGTACCCCAAGCAGAATTAATGACTTTCAACTAATTATGAAGAAGATACATGTAAGTGCACTGGAAAGGCTGAATCTTTGCCCAGCTTCATTGCAGTGTAAAAAATACAAATCCTGCCTTCCACAGATCTTTTTTCTACCAGCTTCCATCWATCTTAGGGTTCAGCCCACTAAGCAATGAGCACACAGACCAGCCAGCTGTGTTACTTTCGGCAGAAATGAACTGCCAAAAGCCATGCTCTTGTATAACCCTCCTTCATCAGTTAAAAACACCTTCTTATTGACTTACTGGGTAAAGCTGCTCCTTGATAAACTCTATGTTTGCAAGAACTCCTTAAGAAGATTCAACTATGTAATGTCTTTCGATTAAGTGGCAGAAAGATCATAAAGGCTATGCAGAATTTGCTATGTTAGCAGTCCATTAGATGTTTGTATTCATTTTATGATTTCTTAGTAATTCACCTTTTTTACAACTATGACCTATCAGCTGTAACTTCTTAAAGCTGTTTTACAATTTCATTATTGCATTTCTTCATTACAAACACCAATCTGAAACAGTAAGCCGAAGTACTGAGTTACAGGGTCTAATTTAACACAAAAGACAATGCTATGCTACAAACTAATCAAAAATGTTTGCCTCCCAATTCAATTCTATTAACTTCTAGCACAATATGTAATTCTTTCAAGGACTTTGTGGAAATCCAGAGTCCTACATTCTTTCTCCAAACAATGCCTACTTTTGGGTTTTTTCTCATGTGCAAAAATTCAGTTATACCCTAGCGAAATCATTAAGACAAGAGAGCATAATATATCCTCCAGTGTAATAGTTAAGAGGCCTTCAGAGGTTCTTCTGCAGACATAATCAAAACTACTATGAGACCATTCTAATGCAAAATCTGCACAGCAATCATATTGTTGCTGACTTAATTACTGCACTTAGGTGTATACATAACTAACTATTCTGTGATAYTACAAAGCTGTACAACCTAAGAAATTAAACTTATTTTTTAAATAAAAGCTTTCATTTACTACTACACAATGAAAATGTGTGAAATATTAGTAAATATTAGTAATTAGAAATRTTAGTAAAATGAAGGCCAACATGCGCAGGCTGTGCTTTATAAAATAGAAAGACAAGTAACGCACACAGGGACTTTTACAATTATTTTAAGTCCCTCATATCAGCATTGTAATCAGACATTTTCTGTCCCCTGGCAAGACAGTACTGCACACTGAAAAATACGCCCACAATTACCTAGAAAAACAAAGGGTAGTGTGAATAAATATGAACAAACCTCACTCAAATTATCATGCATTAGTACTTTACGTAACATTGAAAGAAGCTTTTTAGCTAATCATGGGAAAGCTTTAGCCAAACAAGCCCAAGCTATGAACCTGATCCAATAAACTCCACAGCCTGTCCATAAACCTTCAATTTCTTAGTGACTAAGTAGTGTCTGCCAATGTCTTARAAGTGTCTAATTRAACAACTCAGAATTTAAATAAAATWCAAGCRYGTAGTTTGTCCAAAGTTGCCAGCTATCGGAACTAAGTTATCTATCTAATAATTAGGTTGAAGAAACTGATCTTTCTTTTGAAAAGTTTATAGCCACTGTAAGGCCTTGTCAAAACCCTCAAATCATCAGCCAGGAGAATATTAATGCTACATTACTCTTAATAATGCAGAGGTGAAAATACAAGTTCAGCAAAGTTCAGTCATCCACATCTATAYGCCAGTATGTAGCCCAAGAAAACTGATGAACTAAAAACACTAGAGTTCAACACTAAAAAAACTCTCAGCAAAATGAAATCTCAATAAYGCTACAATTATTTACATAATCCAAGATGCAAATGCATTTCACTAGTTATGATGACAGGAAAAGTGATTTTTAAAACAAATTCTAAAAAATCTGAAGTGCATGGCTTGTACAGACATAACAAACCTGATACTAAAGAACAGAAGTGTATATCACATGCTTGATAACACATTTTTCCCCCATTTTTTTGGTAATTGCAAAATCTACGCAATTGTTTCTTCTATATCCTAAGAAAAGGGTAGGACTGCTCTATACCCCACCACAGTCAACTAAAGCTTGCCTTTACAAATTAGTACCAGGCAGCTATAATTTCCAGCCTCCACTGCCAAAACATTGAACTGTTTCTCTGTAATGTCCACAACSTGCCATACTGTTRCACCTGTCAGAATACTAAATAAAGTTTATTCGTTGAAGTGTTATCATTTAAACACTGTTCCTCCATGCAGACTCTTCAATGCCCTCAGAAGAGCATAGAATATATTATTTCCAGAACTGGAAACTATCTTCTAAGTTCTATTTATGTTGATACCAATTATAGAAATCTAAGCTAGCAATTGCATTTAATCAAATTACAAGCAAGACACCAATTCATACAATTAGAAAAYACTAAACCAGAAAGAAAAACACTAGAAAAACGGCATGTGTTAATTTGCAGTTAGTTAAAAAGCACAAAAACCTGTAGCCTTCACTACATTAAAGCAACTTCCAGTATTACAATATTCTCTCTCCACCTTAACACTATGCTCTGAAGGCTGTGCACTTCTTTTTGCATCTARTCTAAAAATAAACTAACCAGTACTKTGAAATCCACCCATCATCAGTGGGAAATCCAAACTTTCTGGCTCCAGACTACTCAAGACTTGACAAAATAGTTCTTCCAAAGATACTGTCTGGGAGGAATCTCTTGACTGCCCCCTTTGGGCAGTCCCCTCTACTGAAAGCACAGTTGAAAAAAAAAACAAAAAGCACAGACTCATACATTTACTCTGCTACACACAAAATTATTAGCTAACACGGAAAAGCAATAAAGAACTATAGGCCACTGCATCATAAAACAAATGTGTTTATATTTTGAGAGATAAGATTATTTTATTCTGTGTGTTCTAATCTAATAATAAAATTGCAATGTCCACAAGCTRTACTCCACTATCCAAATTAAACAAATTACATAAAGCAAGCTCCAGCAAAAGATGAAAAGTAGGAAGAAAGATGGGAAAAAAAATCAAATCTTTGAAGATCACCACTTCTCACAGATAAATTAACTAAAACCCACTTTTTTTTTCCTTTCCTTGAAAATTTTCACCCACACTAACTGTGGGACAACAAATATTTGACAAAGAATTAATCCTGGAACTTTTTTCCAGTAGATAACAATGAGAAAATAAACTTTTCCCAAGAAAGGCATGCACAGGAAGCCCCAGCTTATTCTTTTTTTTTTTTTTTGAGGCTGTTTTGCAAAACAACCATGTTTGCACCACCAGCTCTGCACAAACTGAAAAGGAAACAAGTAGCAGAAAACTGTGCATTAATCTGTAATAGTTTCAGCAGCAATTTTACCTGTAAGTAAAAACTCCACGGGCAGATTCACCATTTTCAAAAAGTTGTTAGCATATTCTGTAAGTATGTACCACCCAACTCCCTGTACTGTTCAGCAAAGCAAATCCAAAAACCCAAAATACTGCATTAGTGCACTTTTAGGTAACCTAAAAGCATAAAAGCACAGTTTGCATGTTCAACCGTTACCAGGCATTTAAATAGTTAATTCTCAGTGTAATTTGCATACTCACATTTGAATTGTTCCTTTAATAACAGTAACTGTGCWGGCAATTATGTCTGCCTATTTTATGTACTTGCCTTCAGAAGAGAACCCATCAGGAATTCCAAATCTGTTACTTAGGTTATTTGATTGTATTAACAGTGGAAATAAATATATSGAACATAACGCTTTGTGATATGAGCCCAAATCTCATGGTTAGATACACATTCCTCAGATATACACCATCATCAGAAGGACTCAAGTTTATAAATGTTAGGAGAATTTAAAATTTTAATACATTATACGAACTTAAGAAACAAGGAATACAGACAACCATATTCTGAAGATCCTGAAACCACTTCTATTTTACCACAAATCTCTGAGTAGTCTGCAATCTTCATTGCAAGTCTACATTTCTGTCTGGTACTACCTTACAGCAGCAATGTTTCAAAACTATAAACTGGCCTAATTTGAGCCCATAAATTTTGAACTGAAAAATAACCTGAATTCACTCTCTAGACATTCTTCTCCCACATCAGGCTCACAGCACGAAAACACCATCTTGAAATAAGTGATCTGGGGCAAAGGGCAAGGAAAAAAAAAATCAGAAAAAGTATGTTTCTCATTTTTATCTGTAACCCGTAATTCAAGAGTTTCTGCTTTTTTAAACGAAAACACAGGTATGAAATTCATAGTCCTAACTGGAAGCAGCAGGTAACAGCCTCTAGCAGTAGCAAAAGCAAGTTATCAAGAACCTAACTAGTCTCCACATCTCCACAACTTTTTTMAAGTGCAGATTTAAGATTCTTTGYTGAGAATTATCAACTATAAKTGATARTTGATATACCTGGTATATCAGCAGGTATCTAGATATATCAAGATACAAGCAAGTGTCAGAGTAGTTTATAATATATATTCTCAGAATACCGTCTCATTCTTCAGCAATGTAGTATCAAGGAATCCTTAAGCACAGAGGATATTACTGCRTTTTGCAGAGTTTGATAATTTTTCCCCATGATTTTGAAACTTTCTAGGTCTTTAATATCCAAAACATTTCATGACGAAGCACTCTACAGTCAACAATATGTTAAGTGATGAATCTTGCTCTGTGTATGTTAAATATTTCACATTTTCATTTCATCTCATACCTCACGTGCATACTGAGAGCAATTATCTAACAGCTCCTATCTATCTTCAGACCATACAGGACTTCGAGATCTTTACCATGGTCTCATGCAGTCCATCTCTCTCCTGAGCTCAAACTTCTAGTCTCACCMCAGAAAATCCATTTCTGATCATCCCATCTCTGGATCTCTACCAGTTCCAGTAAATTACTTTWAATCAAGGGAAAAGAATATCCAAGCTGAAAGCACTATTTAAGATGCAAGTAAACCATCAACTCACACAATGGTGTAACATTTTCAAACTTGGGTGTAGTCCTGAGAGTGTCCAGACAGTGGTTTGGCCTAGCTCTCAGTTTTCAAAAAGCCCATTTACAAGTACTTAAAATTTCAGAAAGATATTCATTGCTAATGCAGCCTATAATATTGCTGGGAATAGAAATCACAGGTGGTAGATGTGAACTCCTTCCTAATTAAGCACTTTCTTAAGCACAGTTTTAATAGGCCTGTCATTTCTGCCTATACGGCATTTAATTAACTCCTTTAAAAGGTCCCCTCCAGAAATATATCCTTATAGCTTGGACTTCACAAGTCCTTAACATCAAAACATACATCTTTTTTTCAGGGGTATGCTACAGTAATTGTGATAATAATTTTCTCAATGAACCACCATATGGCAAATCCTTTATTAGAGGCTGAACAAGGACAGCATGAGGGGGAAAGAAAAAGRACAAACAAAAAACATCAGACACATAAATGAGGCTCTGTAACCTGAGAAACAGAAAGATGTACTTGTCTCTCTTAAARCTGCTTATTTATGGAACACCTGAAACTGCACTTCTGCATCAGTAAAAAAGCTCACCTTCACTGTGAGCACTTTCACTCTCCTAAAGGATTTTGTAATGCAGTTCCCCTGCCCTCACATTTTGGTCTAATTTACCATGGACCCAACACCTAGTGGCCAGGCCATAGCCAGGACTGTCATGCCTTTCTGTTGTTATGACTGAAAGCACACACACTAAAGCAAACCACCCCCATGGACAACTTCCCTGATGTAAAGTTCCTCATTTCAAATTGATCCCAGGCCCCTGAAATGACATACCACTTAACATCAGTGGCAGACCACCTAATTAACTCATGAAATAGTATCTGGTATATTATATCAGACAAAAGGAGCAAGCTCAACCCTTAAGGGCCTTAGGGAGAGCCGTATGAAGAGCAGCTAAAGACACTTTGTCTGTTCAGTCTGGAGAAGAGGATTCTGAGGGGAGGAGACTTCACTGCAGTTGCAACTTCCTCATGAGTGGAGGAGGACGGGCAGACACTGATCTCTGCTCTGCACTGACAAGTGGCAGGACCCGAGGAAATGGTCTGAAATTGTCAGGGGAGGTTTAGGTCGGGTATCAGGAAAAGGTTCTTCTCCCAGAGGGTRGTAGGGCACTGGAATGGGTTCCCCAGGGAARTGGTCACAGCATCAGCCTGGCAGAGTTCAAGAAGGGTTTGGACAATGCTCTCAGATACAAGTTGTGATTGCTGGGGTGGTCCTGTACAGAAACAGGAGATGAACTCAGGGGTCCTTGTGTGTCCCTTACAACTCAGGACATTCTATGACTCTGCACAGATCTGCATAACAATAAATCCAAACAAGATTTCCACAGGGACAACAGAAGAACACTCAGAGTTTAGAAGTTTCATCAACTCATATAACCCATACTACAACTTTGAAGGCAACAGATCAGTCAAGAAAACATTTTTCCTCTATTATTAATTAGTCTTCCAAGTTTTAAATATTTTACTTATCTCAATTTTGAAATATTTACCATGATTTATTCAAATCAAATACTCTGAATACTTCCATCAAGTCAAATCCAGACAAGAAGAGCTTGATTTTTCTAAAACTTTCAGTTTCTCCCACGGCTGTTTCTATGTCTTTATTTGTAGCTTAGTTTACAGACTTTTACACTTTTCCCCAATTTAATTTGAAATGAAAATCACTCTTTTTCAAAATTATTATAGACAGTTTACCCAGCTCCAAAGCCATAGGCTCATTTACCATTTTGGCAACTAACATTTTCTTAATCGAAGAAATAAATTATGAAAGTGAAACAAAACCTGACTCAGCACAGTAATGCCTGTCCTACAACATCCACTATGAATACAAGTATTTATTTAGATCTTCTTTGAAACAAGCTACCTGCTAAAAACTAGCCTTTTCATTTTATTAGACAAAATCCAGCAGGGTGTCACAGGTGTAATGAGCCAAATCCCAACAATCCAGTCAAGTGACTAAATTTTACTGGCAGAAATGTCACAAAGGAACTGGAACATATTTTGTTTGTCAAAGTTCCCTATAATATCTGCATCTGTCAATGAATTATCTAACCTTGTCTGAGAATCAGAAACTGATTAGACACTGGATTTTTTTCATGAACTTTAACTTTAATATCTTAAAGATTAGAAAATATGTCAAGATTTTAAATTTGTTTATATAGATTATAATGATTATATMGATTGTCCTCAGTTTTCAGGTATCCTGTCCTAAGTATAGTGTCCCAAGTATATTGTYCCAAATATCCTGTCCCACAAATGTTGGGCATAAACAGAATTACAGACAAAAACAAGTACTTGCATAACTCAGTAGTACAACTACTCACACAGACAAAGCCAACAACTCAACTGCTATGTGCAATTCCACAATTTTAAGCAGATGAAATGAAGTTGGAGGAAGGGGCAAGCCTACAGCAGAATTCATTATGATGTACAATGCCACCTATGAAACCCAAAGTAAGCTGTAAGTCTTTGTATGACAACACTACAATAGGAGTTTATTTATAAACAGATATTGGGACTTTAGACCAGMAAATTCTTAGTAACAACCTCATCATGTGATTTGATTACACAACTATTACTGYCCTCCAAGTATAAAATATTGCTTATCTTCAAAATATGGGTCTTCTGTGATCCCAAACAAAAACCAAAAGAAGAACTCATCACATCACTTGTGGATTTTGCAATATGAATTATCAAACTATCAAGTGACTATGGAGATTTTTCACTAGAGAAGTACTAAAATCTTAACATTTTGGAACATCACTCTTTGAACCATTCCTGTGATCAGGTATCTTGCAAATACCTTATATTGACAGAATTATAGTAATACATCTTCCCTTCAAAGCTCCATGTAATTCATGTTTCAACAGTCATTAGATTTTCATTTACATTGGAGGTAGTAGGATGAAAGTACCACCTTTAACAGCACCACAACCCTATTCACATTCTGCTCAGCATAATGTTGATGAAACATATCTCAGCAAAAGAAAACTAAGAAAAAAAAATCAAYATCAAAGTGAATTAGCTGCAGAACTAAGAATCAGACCAACTAAGAGCTGCTTAAACTCAGAAAGTGCTTAATCTATAATCTATTTGACCCAATATTTTGACATATAGTTAAGTATAAAATTGTATTTTTAATAATTACTATGTTTGTTAATATTACCTTAGGAATATTCTAATGATGAGCAAGTGACAATGTAAGTTTATKATTTGAATGCAATACTGATAGTGTACTCAGATTTAGTGCAGAACTATTTACTTTAGAAATTAGCTCAAGAGATACAAAATACTGCATGCCATAGTCAGTAATAGTTAAAGAGTAAAACTTACAGGATTTGATTTTTTCCTATTTCATTGTATTTACCATTAAAAAAATTAAAAAAGATGTAAGAGATCAAATCAGATTTGGTTTTTTTAAAATGAACAGTGACCAAAGACTTTCTCTCATATCCCTTATTCCAGCTCTGATCCAACAGCTGTTTAACCACGTCCACATATCTGGCTGATATATACGGTTTCCTGGGTCACTCCCTAGATAGCAAACTACTACCATCAGCAGCACTCCAAACCTCAGCTGAGAAAAAAACTCGCATACGGGTCAGTAGTTTAGTCTACTCTCATTTCAACTACTGGAACAGAAATCATGCTTGTGTTTTCCATTTTCTTGTGTTTGGAAAATACTTCCCTGAAACAATGCCATCAGTTTATGCCTATAGTATTTATGCCAACATTTATGACTTTATAAGGGTAAGTAAAGTCCAAGGCAAATTTTGTACCATAGACATAAAAAACCCACTGCGTTAGRTGCCACTAAGTTTCTTTTTTGTGGAAAAAGTGATTCTGCTTAAAAGGTGCTGGTTTAGTAGCCACTAAATGGTAACTTCAGTTCCTATAGTTGATAATTCTCAGCAAAGAGTCTTAAATCTGTACTTTAAAAAGTAAAAAATGCATGCCGTTTATTCTCTGAGCTAGTATACAATTGTTTTAAAAAACACACGGGCACACAAGCACTTTTCCTGAAGTAGTTAACCTGTGAGAAATAATATTTTGCACACACTTCCCACTCCACCTTCCCAGCTAAAATTAAATGCAGAGGAAAGAAAACTCTTTAAGAGAAGACTATCGATATGGCATAGAGACCTGATCCCAAAACCATCTAAAGCGTGTTTTAACCACGGACACATGTGGAACAGGCGCCTAACTCAATACTTCGCTCAGCACACAACCCCGAAGTCTTAGCTACACGCAGGAACAAATGAGCTGCACCGAAAAGAGACTGTCTGGAAAGCCCACAACAATTTCATCAAACCCCTGTCGGACAGGGAGAGAGGTAAAGCTCTGTTTCTCTCCGTCCACGCACTTCGAACATGCGGAGAACCCGCCCGGCCTCCCGGAGAGCTCCCATCGGCAGCCCCGACCCACAACTGCCGGCTGCGAGCAGGAAAGCGACACCCACTTTTCCCACTCCTGCCCATTTCGCTTCCTCAGCTCGGTCCCAGCCGCCACCCTCTCGCCCGCGGCGCGGAGCCCCCGCACTCGGAGGAGATGGGTGCGGGGGCTGTCGCGTCCCGCCTCACGCCTACGGGAGCTGCCCGGCAGCACTCCGGCCGCTCCGGGCCAGCCCCGGGCCAGCCCCGGCGATATTCCGCCGCCGGGACCCGACGCGCACCCCCGCTCCGACCCGGCCCGGCGCGCTTCGGCCGCCCCGCCGCCTCCCCCGCTGGCGGCCGGCGCGCTCGCAGCCGCACACCTCCTCCCCGCACAGCCGCGGCCGCCGCCAGCGCCGGCTCGGCGCTCCCTCCGCACCTGTCCAGGAGAGGCTCCAGCGGGCAGGCGCGGCTCGCGGAAGGGATGAGGGGCAGAGCGGCGCGGGACGGGGCGGCGCGGGAGGGGATAGGGCAGGGCGGGACAGGGCAGGGCAAGCCCTTTCCCYGCCGCCGCCGCGTACCCCGTCCCCTCGAGGCTGTGGCTGCCCTGCCCGCACCGCCGGCTCCCCGTTCCCGGATTTCGGATGACAGCTGCCCGGTGCGCACGCGCGCTCGCGGGGGGCAGCGCACGTGACCCGGGGTGCGGGCGCCCGGCGCCCGTCACGTGCCGGGGCGGGGGGCGGTGCTGAGGGCGCTTCCGGGCAGGGAGGCGGCGCCGTGGGGAATAAAGCGGCGCTGTGGGAGAGCGGGGGCGGCCGCGCGGGTCAGGCCGACCTGGAAGCCTCCTCAGGCGGATCCGCCGCTCCTGCGGGCCGGAAAGGGCGTGCCCGCCCCGCTGGACCGGGGCCGAGCGCGACGTGCGCGGCAGAGGGACGCACCTGGGGTAAACGCCGGCGCAAAGCTTAGAGCAAAGTCGGTCTGTTACAGAGTTACAGAATCAGCCAGGTTGGAAAAACCTTTGAGGCCGTCGAGTCCTGTGAAAGAATACCACCAAGTCAGCTATAGCATGGCACTGAGTGCCAGGTGTTTTCTTAAACAGCACCGGGGCGGTGACTCCATCACCTTCCTCGGCRGCCGATTCCCACAATAACCCTTTCTCTGGAGAAATCCCGCTACAGCTACTCCTATTGCAATCTCAGGATGCAGCAGGACCTTTCAGATCCATAGGAATGTGGATCTGTCAGAGCAGGCTGCAAGGTCGATACGGTTATCCTAATTAATTTGTATGCCACCGTATYCCATATCAATCGGTACTGCTGTACAAATGTGATTTTGTTTGCAAGAATTTAATGTTGCTTTTGATGACAAAGGCCCACAGTGCTCAATGTGGTGTCTTTCCTTTCTGAAGTGCCATGGTACAGTATAATTTTGATTGTCCGGGTTGCTGCTGAAGTGAATCAATCTGTGGTTTAATCACAGTGTGATGTGTTTTGACTTTTCTTATTCCTCAGTAAACTATATTARTCTTTTATTTTGCTTCTGGTTACTGTGTTCTAGAAAGTAGTGAAAAACAACCAGAATGTGACTGAAGTACAAGACCTCTTTAGTCCTCCAAATATACCTATTATGTTAAAAGAAGTTATACCTGATAGTTATATTCATCTTTGAGAGTCCAAGACTTTTTTTCAATGCTAAAGAAGCCTGAAAATACAGGAATTTTTGGGCTTTTTTTTTTTTTGTGTGTGTGTGGGGAGGGTGGTGGAGCATACCTAATGCTGTAAGTTTGCTGGGCTCAGAGACATTTATGTTATTGTATCATTTGGAAACAATATTATACGTTAAGAAAATTTGTGCAGCTGTATCTCTGAATATCTCTGTATGGCACTACCTTGTCTAGCAGTGTCTAAAGTGAATCATCCTCTTCTGCCTGGGGAAACAAATTTTGTTTCACAGAATATGAGTTGAAGAAACAGAGGGAGTTGTTTGCCTTCTTCCTTAAACCTTTGGTGTGGTTAATAAAATATTTGTTTAATGCTTGCAGGAAAGCAGCRTAGCTGAATGCACTTTCTCATTGTTCTCTGCTTGCTAAATCACTATGAAGCAGTAAAGATTGATGACTTTATGTTGTTTTCAAATGTGATCTCTAAGACTCATGCAGAGTACTTCTTGAAGAGAAAATACAGCAATAACTCTTGGAAGTATCCAGTCAACACTCTCCTCATCTCTCCCTCTTTCAGGTTATAACTCTCTGTGAGGCCACAAAGTGCCCTGGAGTGTGTTACAGTATTGCCAAAGCACGTACCTGCTACAGCACTGGCTCAAGCAGTCCCAAGTTATGGACTAAGGGTGCACATGGGTAGTCTGAGGGCATTAATCTCATAGCATTGTGGCTATGGAAAACTATGCCTTGATATCATTTTTCAAAGCCAGTACCTAAGAACTTCTGTTTTGATCAATGGAAGTAAGGACAAAGGGCCTTTTTCAGAATAGTTATGTAGCAATGTATGGTCAATAAATCAGTGTTTTGGCTTTATTAAGCTGCTCTGGCACAGTGCCTCCAATATGTGCTTACCTTGCATGGGTGCATCTCAAAGCACCTGTGAATTTGCTAGCATGGCTACCTGGCAGGAAGAACCTTTTAATTACTGAGGCTTAAGTAAGCTTTTCTGCACTTTCTTCCTGTCTTTGATATTTTGGGCTATGTTTTTAGGTTAGTGTTGGCTAGAAACAAAAGCCCTGGTCCCATGACAACAACCTCTTGGAGAAAAGGATAACCTGTAAATTCCCTTACCTGTGTTTTAAGTTGATGATGCAATATCTAGGCAGCACAGACCCCTGAGCAAAACAATAGCCTTTTTGCTGTAGTGTATTTTTTCTCTTTCAGAGTGGTCAGGAGCCATTCCTGCTTTGAGGAKTGGACATCTGTTTGAGTTACAAATTTGTCTTCCATGACACCTCTGGGTCCCTGTTTCAGTGGGGTACCACTCATGGTGAAGAATTTTTCCTTAATGTACCCTGAATTTCCTGTATTGCAATAAATATGTTTGTCTTGTCTGATCACGGTGTTTTTCCAAGGAGGCTCCATCTTTTCTATGCCTTCCCACTGGGTAATGGTGGACAGCAATAAGGTTACCCTGAAGCCTCATCTTCTTATAGCTGAACAAACCTAGCTCCCTCAGTTSCTACTCATTAAAGGTATCCTCCAGTCCCTGACAATTCTGTAGCCTTCTGCTGGAACTCTGGAAGCATGTAATTGTCTTTCATGCACTGAGAGTTGAAAACTGGTCACAGCATGCTATTCCACCCAAATTGGAGCAGAATATTTCATTATGGTTTTAAATGCTGGCCATTTCTGTATCACGTAGCAGTAACACTTAAAAATAATTTCAGAATTTTAAGTAATGTATTTGCTTAACATTGCAGTYACATAGCTATCCGAAGTTATTTTAGATGTGCAAAATGCTCGCTTCTAGAATTCCACTGCAGTACTTCTTRAAACACATGAGATGGCAGCAAATGCCAGCACTGCTGGCCCAAAGCAGAGAAGCTGATGTCAATGAGATGGGTTTTGCCCTGCTCCTGATACAACTGTCTAGACCGTGTAGATTGCTGCAGTTTCTGTTAAATTGCACTGAGTTGTAAACCACTGTTTAAGTGCTGGTTGTTTAAATGTAATAGTGTCAGAAAATCCACAAATGCCRGAGTTTTATCTCTAAAAAGGAGACAGAGGAGTCCTTCAGCTTWATTTGAATAAAGGGAGAGAGTCTTCTGTGGCACAAGTCRCAGYRGGGTTTTCTCYCTCAGGGTTTCAGAGAGCACAGCCTCCTTTTATCCTAAACTTCTGGCCTGTTACTCTCTTCCTTTTCCCACTSCTGAGCTACTAGGAAGGTAYAGMCTTCCCRAACTGCCTACCACATATTTCCCCCAAAACCACCTGCCATGTATTCTGCCCTTGAATCTATTACTTTACCCCAAAGTTCAGAAGTTCAGGCTYGTGCAGATCCTTGTCTGGGCTCTGCAACARCCTCTTGCCCAMARTTAGYAGAGACRTTRAGACCCATTTYAARGACGTTAMCACCCATACCTTCACTCATCAAWTTACTTGTAAAGACATTAGCACACATCTTTCTTAATAGTGGCTGAAAATTTCTGTAGTCTGTGTATTTCATTAAGAGTATGCAGTTTGGTAATGTTATATAACAGAAGAAATAACTAATTTTTTTTTCTTAAACTATATATATCTTCTGTCAGTTTTGTATCTTTTTGCATCATGTTTTTAAAATACAGCTATATGCAAACTTCTAACTCATAATGTTAYGGAAATTCATTCATTCAGAGTTCATTCATGGAACTCTGTAGCAGTTAAACTTTTCTGTGACTTGAAGATGAAGTTAGGCACATTTTACCTGGGAATGATGAACAGTAAAAACACTAGCAGGACAAGTAGAGAGTAAGTTTACCTATTGGATARTGGTAAACTTGTTGGTAGGTATTCTTCCTCCAACAATGTCATTCTATCAAGATGAAAAGTATTTTTATTGTCTCTGAACATTTTGGCTTTATGTAGAAATTCCCAGAATATCTATGCGCCTCTTGCAAAGGCCAGGCTAGCTAATCATAAATAGAACTTCTGAGTTGAGAATTCACATTAAATATTTTTTTAATTACATTTACTGTTGACATTTTATTTTAAACACAGAGGGAACCTTATTGTATTTAACATTAATCACTTTCATTAGAAACAATGTCTCTTTAAGCTGACAGMCTTTTTTCTCAAAAAATGTCAGGATAAAATAGAGAGGCTATTCCATRTTGTGTCTGCAGGTCAGTAGTGCTAGAACAYTGCATTTCAAGTCTACATAKGCACCAGGTCTCTGGGGCCCAGATTCTGGCCTCCCAGACAGTTCTGCCAAGCAGTCAAAGGTTCATTATTTGGTGACACTAGATTTTTCTTTGGTCATATTCTTGCTGCCAGATCTATGAAAAATCTAGTTCTGATTTCCAGTAATACTGGACAGGTGGTCAAGAGTCTTAATTGTACTGTAGTGTGAAAGGCATAAAAAATTGACAATACAATATCAGGTCACCTTGTCTCCTCTCTGTGCCAATGAATTTGTCTCCTTTTAAGTACACTGTTTTCTGACCTATTTAATAGTGKTCTAGATAAAAATTTTCRCAGTACTGTCCATTTAGTCTGCAGTWCCTATGTGACTTTAATGGGCTTCYGTAGTTTTACATGTATAAAAGACAATTCCATGATAGTGACAAGGTGAAGATGAATATTCAGATAAGGACAAAGAACACAGAATTTTTTCTTGCCTCCGGTGTAAATAAATAACAGAATTAATGTACATAGGTTTACCTGAAAAGAAAGCAACTACATCTACTAATTAAATACCTCAYCCAAGTACTTTATACTTCCAATGAATTTGGTTTGTTAATGCCATTCACTGAAAAGTCTTTCAATTAATAAATTAGGCATAGACTCAAAAGTCATTCCACTTAGATAAAAAGTTATTGTTAGGGGAACCAAAATCTTTTCATTGGGAAAGTGATAGAGGTTTGTCTTCCAGCTCAGGCTGGAGCACTGAACTCAGGATGTTCATGTTCTCTTGCTGTATGCAGAAAATTTGCTTTATTTCAGAACAACAGGTGGCAGTCTTTATCTTCCGCTTGTCCCATCTACAARCAGTTAAGGTATCTTTCTTCCACAGRAAAAAAAACAACTAATATACTTACACTGCAATAGAAAGAAGAAAGGCTTGGCTGTGTCAGTAATCAAAATGCTTGCATTTAAACTATGAACTAAATTTCTGTAAGCAGTGCATGGAATCCTCACAGAATTTGATAAATATGAGCCTGCAAACAAGTGGCATTTAACCTTTACTGCTCTTTTTCTGCATTTGTGAATTTGAGAAAAAAWTTTTACATACCTTTGTAAAGTTCCTCATCCAGAAATATATTCTGTCCTTTCTTACTGAGCCAGTGAATATGAGAGGTTTTTTTCCCTGTTGTCTTGAAGAGTGTATGTCTCTGCACAAGAAGGGTAATGAAAGAGCAAAGAGGAAACAGTAGACAGAAACTGGGCAAGTAGTGGCTCTAAGATACCACAGAAAGAGCTGAAAGTCGGTTTAGTTGCAAGACTCATCAAAGGAATCTGAAACCATGAAGATAAATTTGTTTGTATGAACTACTTTGGCAACCTTTTCCAATCAAAAGAAGATGGATGTGTACTCTGCCACAAGTTGGCTAACAAGAAAAGTCAACCACAAGGAAAGTCTGCTTCASCCATGTTCATAGGTGGAAATTAGGAAACATTCTTTAAAAAAAAAAATTAAATGCATTGCTTCCATTACCTGCAGTGTTTATTCTTTGTCTTTTTTGTCTTTAAAACCCCTTTATGTGATAATGCAGAAAGTGTAGCTCTACCTGCTTAAAACAAGTATAAAGGAAAAAAGTAACCGAGTGTATACAACCCAAAGTATTGCATCAGAATAATATTTTCTAGAACTTGCACTATGTTCAGACTTTTTCAGAAACTGGAAATGGAATGCAAATTTTTACTAACTGGAAGTTTCCACACTTTTAGTTTTCACTTAAATTCTACATTTTAGTACCTTACTGGGAGATACAAAAGTTTGCATTTGTAGAGGAAAAGAGTACAAAGCTAATAAAAATGGTAAGTGAAAATTATAGCCAGCTGCCRGTTACATAGATAGAATRTTTTAGTAARTAAGTTGTGATTTGTCAGTAGTCAWAATGAACATGAAATGTATGAATCTTCTTACATTTGAAGTTTTAACAATTTATAATTTTGAGATTTAATGTAGATAAATATTGAAATAAATTTTGACTTGATTTTCATTTGGTAGTCCACAATTTGTTTGCTTTATTTTCAGTATGGAAGTCTACACACTTCTTTAAAAGGATTTTTTTAAAAATTTGATTAAATTCAAAACACTAGTGCTGTCATGATTCTGAGTAGCAACATGAATTCAGAACCTTTAAAGGTCTTGTTTTAATCTGGAACACTTATCAACCAAGAAACAAGATTAGTACATTTTTGATCTCACACATGATTTGATTTGATTTGATTTGATTTGATTTGATTTGATGTAGCCATTGTTGTCTTTAGATACAGCTATCAATCCCATTAATAGTACTGTAATAAAACCTACAACATCAGAGCACCAGAGGAAGTCCAAAAAATTCTTAAATCATCTGACACTTAATTAATTTTTTAATGGTTTMTTTTCTGGCTGTAAAACAATGAAGAGTAGCATTTGCTGTACTAGAATCAGACAAGGATTAAAACAGTAGAATTTTTGATGTGTGTGGAGGTGTATCCTCATCTTGGATGATGATGATCTTCACTCTTAAAAACACCCAAAGTGACTTGGGTAAATGGAAAATAATAAAAGCAGTGATTCTAAGGATGATAAATGTGACTTAAAATTATGAAGAGAAATGCATCCAGTAGAAAAGTATATTGTAAATARTTTTCTGTTAAAGGTGTAGGAACACTCCAGAAAAACATTTTTCTGGTCTTTCTGTTCTCTCATGCTGATTGTTTTTGTTTATTCTGTTTCGGTATACACATTACATATATTATTTTCAGTCACATTACTCTTCATTCCTCTGTGAACTCCCAATCTTCATAAGAGATTATGAACTCTGAGATGACAAGTTAGTAGATTTTTGGTAAAAAAAGTAAGCTGAAATGTGGGACATAGTTTTGAGCATTTCTTAGTTTTCTTCCCACCATGCAATGGTGGAATTAATCTCCTGGATACTGACCTGATATATATCAGAATATAACATTTGCAAAAAGCAAATTCTTGATTTTTTTTTTCTCTACTCTATTTTTTAAGGCTTAAAACATCTGTCTAGTGTAACTACAAGTTACGATACAATAGTCCATGGTTTTCAACTTAAATGACATTAGTGATGGCTGCAATCCAAAGGTCATCCAAGGAAARATAAGGAACAGTCAGAAGTTCTGCAAAAATGAAAGTGTTACATCAGCTCAATTCTCTTACAGTTCTATTTTAGAGCTTTAGATCTAAATTCCTATTTGCTACTCAGTGAGATATATTCAAAACAGAAGATARTTCCTGTCATGGATATAAATAAAGATACCTGTAAAATGTTGGATTTCTTTTGGAATTACTCTCTCATAAGAGATTTTGAGAAGAGGAACTTTAAATCAAAATATCTGATCATTTTCTGTGCAATACCCATGTGACTTCACTGAGCTTAGGAAGTTTTGTGTTCATAAAAGACCATCCCAGGATAATGACAAGAAGATGAATACTGAAACACAACACAGTATGGGGGGGGTAGTGGGAAGGGTATTTTACTGGGGCTTGCACAGCTGGCATAGCTTCTAATTTTTTTAACTAGATCAAAATCTTAGGATATCATAGAAATACTTGGAATAACAAAATCTAAAATTAGAACTTCAGTTAAAATAAGACAGCTAACTAGGTTTTTGGAAGCAGATACTGCCAACTTAGTGTTACTGCGTTCATGCTTTTTATTTGATTTTTAAAAGAAGCAAATTCATTATTTGATCTCAAAGTCAATTGCTACAAGCAATATTCTTAACCAGCAGAAACGCAGCTAGCATGCATCCTACTCTTTTTGTGCTTCTGTTATCCACTTAGGTGTGTTCTTCCATGTATTGCAAAGCACAGATGTGAAATTCAATGTTGTCAGTTAATTCTTTTTGTGAGTTGTGGCACCAGMTAATCTTTATTTTTCAGTTTCTGGTGTGATCTGTGCAATCACTTTKCTTAATCATTATGCCTGAAATAAAGCATGGCTGTTAACAGCAGAATTCAACGGGATTGAATCAAATTGTTCCTCCACAGACATCCATGCACTGGATTGTCATCACTGATACAAAAAAGATACACAAAAAGGAAAAGTTTACCCACTGCTTTACTCAGTGATAAAGTCTTCACAGATATGAGAACTAAAGCTACATCAGACAGTCAGCCACAGAATGAACCAAAGAGTGCATACCTCAGACAGATGCTTGAATGCACTTGGTGGGMTATTTTAGTGTAAAGAAAATAGAGAAGGAAACTGAGCTACAGAGAAGCAAACAATATATTAAGGGTGACAGATGTAGGAAATATAAGCACTTGGTATGGCAGTACATGTTCTAATATACCCTTTCAACCCAAGACTAACTACATGAGCAGTATCAATCTGGGAGAGGAAGGTGAGGAGGAAACTGCGCGCATCACTTAACTGCAGCAATGGTGAAGAAACCCATTTAGAATAAAACAATAAGATTACTAACACAGACACTCATGTCCTGATAYTGGGCTTCACCTAGATACTGTGCTTTCCAAGATGTACGTTGATAATGAAACACAATGWSTTTCAAAGTCACTRCCATATAAAAGTTGAGTTTTTTCAYGGTGTACAGTGTCACTKTGTTTTYTGCTGTCTGCTACTAAATGTGGTGGGCAGTGGGTGGTATTCATGTTGAGTCAGGTTACTTSTCCACCAGGTCAACCCAACAACTTCCTCCTACTGAGAAGAGATTGTGTTTCTTCCACTCATCTCCACACAGACATACAACCACACACACTTAYTTCTATCACTTACCCTGCATCAGCTCTGGAAGTTGCTAGACCCCCTATCTGAGCAGTCTTAGCTTATTAATCAAGTGATTAAATACATACCTATAATTTTCTGATAAACTGGGATACTGTATCAATAACAGAAAGGACCTTTCAGTGCACAGAGGTGTTACAAAAAGCACTTGGCAACTGGTGTTACTGAAGAGCTGTATGACAGCTCTCATTTTTTATAGTGATCACTTCAAGCTCTCAGTGGTTATGTGCTTCTSCTTGTCCACTGGTTGTCATCTGCATACTCTTATTAGTACAACTTCTTGTTTGTCTCTTAAACTCTTTTCTACAAGGTTAAAAATCAATTTTTAAAGGGCACCTTTTAGAATAATTTCTATTCCAGCCAGAGGAGTTAAACTGTCTGGGTAATATGGGAGATACTGTTAAGAAATATGRTAACCCAGCCACAACTGGGTAAAAGGAAGGTAAGTTCTGACATACTTGTAGAATGTGCCTCTCCACTTTCCAGTTTAAAAGGCATTCTGTGAATTCCCACATTCTTTAGAAGGAGTATCCAGCTGTAGATGGAAATGTTTTTTCTCTTCTTTTTTTTTTTTTTTTTTGTTTTTTTGGTGAGAGAGATGTGACATTAATATGCTTTGAATTTATACAGAAATTAGATGAGCTGCTGCAAGTTTCACATCTTCCCTGGCATCCTAAAATCAGAGAATTTTTTGTCTCCCTGACAAATTGCTGTAAACACTCCTACATAGAAGTAGCATCCATGCAAAGACCTTGATAGGCCAGAGGAAAAAAGAGAAAGAGAAAAAAGGAAGGAAAACAGATGGCATTCTGACAAGGCACTAATAATACTGAGTAAGACCTTATAAGATTTAAACAAATGGTTCCAGAGCCTTGGCCTAGCCTTTCCCCTACTCCAAGGTGAAATGAAATAGAGGTTAGGTCCAACAGCCATGAGAACCAGCTCTCATGAATGTCACTATTGGACACATCAGATTTACAGTTGTCATCACACTACAGYAATTGGCAGTGGAAGAGCAAATTGAGAGATGTGTAGTTTACAGTTTATGAACTTGTGAGAGAGTCTGCTTCAGTGTGTTGGCATAAACCTACATGATACATCTCTTACTTTTTTGGTAGGAGGAATGTTTCCAAAATTTTTCTTTGAATGACCCCTACATATTTTCATATATCCTGTATGAAAAATTTCCAGGTTAATTTACAGATGGTTTTACAAGAAATTATATCCAAGTGATTCAGATCCTGAGGATCTGGCAAAATAAAAACTCCCATATGACGAAGTTCATATTCCCACTCCAACCAAAAATGCTAAAAGACACTTCAGGTAGTTCAGGWTACTACTTTTTATCAGCTTTTCAGCAAATGGAAATCCAAACACTAAGACTGCAATTTCAGTAGGTATTATGTAGGGTTTTAACAGCTTGTTGGTGCTGCTTCTCTCTTTGTCTCACTTTGAGACACTCCAACCACATGCTATACTTTTTTGTTAGCTTATTTAGTTCATTAACAAAGTTGAAATCTAATCCAGAAAAAGAAAAATTATTTCCTACATGACCAGCAAGATGGAATGATACATCATCCAAGGAATGCAGAGGATGCTCAAAAATGGGAACAGAAGACAAGAGAGAAAAAAAAAAAGAGCAGGAAAAGTAAAATTTCCTATTTTTGACAAGTGAGTGAAATACTGCAAAGCTAGASATAAGACTATTCATGTCCTATCAACAAATTAGAGTTACATTCAAAAACTTATGATGGTAAATTATGTATCCATTTAATATTAGCATACTGTTAGACACTGAAGAAAAAAAAAAKCTAGTTTTCCTGAACAATAGGGTACTAGTGAAATCTAATAATACAACAGCAGAAGAGGAAAATAGTMACCATAGTTACTCTTGTTACATATTGCTTATTATTATGCTCATTAGGGACATCTTTTAAAAGCAGATATTATAGTTAYTTCTACAGAGACCCAYGTGTATTAAAATTCRTGAATATTATTGTGAAGAAAAGAAGATGAAATGTACATTAAGAGTGCATGATTGTGCTTAGTGAAGCCTCAGACTGGTGTTTCTACCTTTGAGAGGGAAGCAGATAGATAATAGTGTTTAAGCATARGAAATAACAGAGCAAAGGGAAGGCTGGTGGTCTGATTCCAGCCAGGATGGGGTTAATTTCTACAGTAGCCAGGACAGGGTATGGCTAGGACCAGGTACTTATTCTATATTTGCTGCCATTGCAGCAAGTAGCTTTATTCCCTTTTGGGCAGAGTCGATGCCAAAAGGAAAAAGCATTCAAATTTTTTGTATTCTTCCTGTTGTCCTGAGTAGAAATGTACAGATAAATTCCATTCTTGTCTGATTAATTTTTT
>CADDXX010000311.1:589312-599611 GCA_902810485.1 Alauda arvensis | reverse complement strand
GTTTTAACAAAAAGTATGATAACTGATAGAAAAAAATCCATGCTTAGGAAAATATTATAAAGGTTTGATCTTGCATAGTGACATAACTGTATACCCTATTAGCAAYCTCTCCTGAGCAGTGAGAAGCTGGAATCAATTTTTCTTTCATTGGGCTCTAGCACCAACCCTTGGACTGCTTAACAGATTTTTTTCAAGCTAAATAGATGTAATCATGACCATCACAGAAGAATGTAAAGGTAGAAAAACATCAGAAGCTTGTTGCACTTAGCACATTAGACTGTCATGG
This sequence comes from Alauda arvensis, assembly GCA_902810485.1. Classification (NCBI taxonomy): domain Eukaryota; kingdom Metazoa; phylum Chordata; class Aves; order Passeriformes; family Alaudidae; genus Alauda; species Alauda arvensis. The sequence goes on along the minus strand of CADDXX010000311.1, from coordinate 599,325 downwards.
GAARGGAGAGACTCAACTTCTTATTTTTTATCTGTGGAAAAATATGTTGATRGCTATCTACAAAGAGAAAAATATTATATTCCATATAAAATGAAAAGCAGCCAWAGTGCAAACTCTAGTTAATATGGGAGTGAAATGACTATTAGAATATGAATTACTGGAAAAGTRTCTGAACTATGGAAGAAAGGATGGTAATGACTTCATTTTCAGAAGTTTTTGTGATGTAGAGAGATAACATAAAGGCACTTTTCTAATAAATAGAAATGYTTGTACTCTCTACCAAATAGCTATTCTGTATTTAACTAAAAATGTGAGTCATTTGACAGTCATGGATAATCCAAAAGCACAAAATATTGACCATGTTTCAGAATAGAATTGACCATGTTTGGAAGACGGTCAGCGCTTTTCATTGTTGTTATTTCTAAGAACAGCCATGAAAAAAGTTTGTCACACTGTTCATTGTTATTTTTAAAGCTGATCTGTTATCCATTATARCTTTGTGGATTATTTGTATCTTTCTCTGAGTCAATGCAAAGTAACACTCAGATTTAACATTTTGTACTTTCACAAGCCCAAGCACACACAGATAATATTTACTTAGGAGGGAAGCTGGCAGATCCCCTCTCACCTAAAGCCTCCCTTGCTCCATCCAAATGTCTTTTCCATGGTCCTTTATCTCTCCAAGTTCTCTAAAACTGCCAAAGGGGAACACTGTGATTTATTGGAAGACAAAGATTTTTAAGAGGGTGAGGATTTACTCAGCCCATGTCAAGTGTACAGGAACCAACCCAACACATCCTGCATATAAATCCTCTAAAAGAACAAGTTCACCAGGTTCTGCAGGGCAGAGAAGCCTGCAGTGAAATATGACTTGGTGGTTGGGGGGGTGGGAGTAGGAACAGACACAGACACTGGGGGGCAGGAATGGGGGGACACAAAAGAGATTCCATTCTGCATTAACTTTTTACTTGCTAAGAGTTTGTGATAAATTCCCCGTTAAGTACAGTCATATGACTGACAGTGTGTTGGCCTCTGTAGAGTCCTCCTGAAGAAAAGGATCATGAACAATCTTATTAATGAGAACAGGAAAAAATACCATTTTTGTATTACTTGATACCAAGTAATTTACTTTATATTTTATTGGGGAGCCAACAAAAACCATTTGGCAATTGGCTCAAGGTACCCAGAGGGAAAGCTGTGAATCTTTTTTGTCTGCATGGTCTTCTGAACAAGACTAAAACTTCAGGTGAATAAAATTTTACCAGTAAATAGAACCCTCAAAGCTATGATTCTTAGATTGTTTTTGTTAAACAGGCCGTTGGAAATTCTCCAATTTTTTGACAGTTCCATTGATGATTTGTTTTGTTCTCAATTATTACTATTGATATACCTTTTCCTAGACATTAAAATTACAGAGCCTTATACTTCTTTATATTCTCTTACTACTATGCAGTTATTTTGCCATTGTCCATTGTCCATTTCTTCTGTTATTTTCTGCTAAGTAATTGCTGAACTGTTCAGCCTAATTTATAAACAAATGTTCTTAGAGAAACATGACACATACTCCGTGGTACTGGTCATAAATTTAAAATGTAAGGTAATAAATTTCCAGGCTTTATTATCTACTTCTTGGTAATGGGTGACCTTATTTTAATTATTTGTTTATTTCATWTATGACTGGATGGGTTAATGGGAGATGACCAGGAGAGCAAAAGGWATCTATTCTTTTTATTTCAATGCCACTAGTGCTTTTTTATTAYTTTAGGTGTTTCTGAGTACTAAGTCCCATTTAGGAGTGCATATTGCTTACCTTGATTAAGAATTGCTTAGAGAAGGTGGTACAGACTATTATTAGCTAGAAGTCATTGCCCAGTGCTTTGCCTACCAATGAACATAGACTGTTTCTTAGGAAAGACATATTTCTGTCTCTTAATTTTGTTCTAGAGTTTATGCTGATCGACAGAATACAGAAATTCTGTTGAAACAGTAAGGAGAGTTATGTGGTTTTTTTTCTGGAAGCTCATTATAATTACATAGTAGAGGTTATGTTTTACAAAGCAGCTGTCTTTCAGACAAGGAAGTGTGATTGYGCTCTTACGTTCTGCAAAATTTTCAGAGGCTGTATTTCTAATTCATGGAAACCTTAATCAAGTGAAAAAAACAAATATGATTTGATCCTATTATTTATTTCAACTTTTTTAAAAGATTACCAAAGACAGAGTTGCATAATSCCATTTTGCAATTGGTAAACGTAAGCACAGAGAAGATCCATTTACATTTTAAATATTTGCACTTAGGCAGGCTAATATATTAGCACTGTTAAAAGATAGTAATCTCTAATGTTCTCATACAACAGTAGTAAATTAACAGGCTATCCTTAATTAATTTGGTGTACATAGGAAAATGAAGATAGAGAGATGAATCCATGGGTAACAGGTATAGAGGGCTATAAAAGCAGATGTAATATGAAACTATATAATTTTCAGAAGCTAGTGTTATGGAAATTCCAACTGTCTCTTACTTTTGTTCATCTATTACTTAACATTTTGCYATGTCATCATTTGGGAGAGTGGCTGTAATGAGAAAATTACATAAGACAGTGTGTTCTTTCTTTATCATAATTATGTTGAAAAACAGAAAAGTAATTGCTAGCATCTGAGATTTCTCAGCTTCCCTCATCACTGTATGCAGCCATGCTGGTTTAATTTGAGTTAATGACCTGTTGGCTATCTTTACATCCAAAGCAACTGAAACACTGAAAAGAATGAAATTAGGATTGAGGATTTCCTCTGCAGGTTTTATCCAGTCTCTACACACACATTAGAATATATTTTTAGACTATTTAAGATTGCTGTTTTCTTCATGGGACACATACCTTATATAGTAAATAGGTAGATATTTGACTGTTTTTTCAGGATTACATTCCCTGTTACTCCTAACTCTCACTCTCAGTTTTATTCTTTACCACTGGTCAGTCCTGTTGCAGTTTCTATTCTGACCAACTGCTTATTCCATCACCCTTCTTCCACATAAACCATATTGACAATGACCAGCATATCCTATCAATTTGTCAAGTAGATATCCCAAGCTGCATTTTTCATTTTCTTCTTGCACTCTGCCCTGCAAATTGCTCCCCGCAGTCTGAGCATTTTTCCTTCTCCACCTGAGTCAGAATATTGCTGTACAATGCTGGATTAGTTGAAGCTCATTATCATGTTTAAATCCTGTAGAGAGCCAAAGTATGTTAATCCAGCACTGCACTGAATCAACATTAATGCATGCTCTGTGGCCAGAGCTGCAGAATCATGGCTGTACAAATCATGTGCAATCCCTGGGGGACCATTAAATGAATGGCAAGTCATGGTCAGATTAAGCATGCTTACTGTACTGGGGATGTTTACAGGAAGCATCCTAAAAAGTCCTTTGTAAGTGTGTGAACCGGTCCTTTTAAAGAGCTTATATTGTAGCCATGTTTTATAGCTTTTATTTTCTTCTTATTTTTTTTAACAGGAACAGCAAAAAGATATCTAATACCACAACCAGGACATTGCAACATCTTACTCTTTTTCTAAGTTATATGTTAACTAAGATATTATGAAACATTAAAGTATTTAATCAGTTTTGATTTCAGAGACAGATTCTTCAGTGCTGATTCAGTCTTGATCTATATTTAAGAGTTCACATGGGTATGTTCAGTAGTAGTTTGAAAAATATCAGGTACTCAAACCAGCTGCAAATGGTCAAGAAGATAGCTGAACCAATCTTTGCAGCTTCTAGCTTCTAGCAGAAGAACCAGTCCCATTTTTTCACTCTCCTACCCTCACAATGCAGTGCTACTTCCTACCTTGTACTGTCTGTGATATTCATCTCCTGTATTCTTTGGTAGGCCAGCAAAACTTAYTCACACAAGAAAATCACCCCTCTTTTTAGGATGGACACAATAAAATGAACTCTTATGTTGATTCATTCAGAAACTCCACCTGCCTTTATGTGGACAAATCTATGCAGGCATAGTCAGACTATGATCAAGCCATAACCTAGGTGTAGGCCACCTAAAGCCTGATAGAAAGTATGTTCTGATGGAAGCACTTGCTGCAATTGCAGAACTGGTTTAAATAATCCTTCAAAAGRATAAATCATTACAGTTCTGAAAGCAACAGCTTTCTTTAAGTCCTCAGAAACTCCCCAAAAAAGGGAAGTTCCCCTAAGGAACTGCAGAATTTCTTCTTGAATCTTTTGCTTTGAGATACAAAAATGAAAGAGATTTGCCCTATTGGAGCTTCTGTGATTTATAGAGAGGAATTMATAAATTTTTACCTCAAACAAAGACAAGGAAAATGACTTTGTAATTGATTTCCTATTACTAAGAGATCTTCAAACCCTGAAAGATGAGCAGCTGTGACCCAGTCTTGCAACAGGAGGAGGATTTATAATCAGTGTTTTTCAAGATGAGTGATGGTTTCACTAATATCTGTTGGGCTGATGATCTAGATAGACATCTATGATTTGAGATTTTTTTGAAAGAAAAGTTTCTGTTGAAGCTGTCATCTCAGCAGTTTGAATACATATGCTAGCTGAAGAACAAAGGTAATAATAATTCCATTTCTACTCTAAAAACTACAAAATAAAACTCTATGCATATACAAAATCTAGTCTTCTGAAAAATAAGTCTCAGCTTTCATACTTCCTGAATTTGCAAAATCTGCGTATTTTGTTGCATAATACCTTTAACTCCTAGATAAGAATAAAAGAGATCAGATGTTTATTTCCCAAAGAATATCTCAGTGCCTTGTCATCATGGTACACCTATTAGGGTCAGCAGTATACAGGTCTCTCTGTGCCAGGGAGAACTTTTTTATTGCCTAATAAAACTAGATTATGCAAGAGAAATTCTTGCAATGCAATTTCTATTACATAGGTATTCATAATAGATAACACCTCCTGATACATTTACATAGGCATTGCTCTTATCATATRGCCATATTCAGTATTTAAAAGCCAATGGTCACAAMTAACATGATAAAAGGGTTAACATACTCAGTATTAAGTAACTGAATTTGCATTCAAGGTCTATCAAGCTTACCTTTGAACCAATTTTTAAAAGAGCACATGACAAATAGAAAGACTAGAAAATCACCTACACAGCAGCAAATAATTCTGCCTTTGTAAGAAATCCAGTGCAGGTCCTCCTGGCCTTCTTTGGAAAGTGTATAGAGGACATTAGTAGGCATTTGTAAGGATTGACAGTGATAACAAGGAAAAAAGCCCACATATTTGATTGTAATTTGAGTTTTTAGGAAGGAGAGGTGTTTGYCATAGAGCTCTGCCCTGCTTGGTTGTGTGTCATGGAGGTGTCTGGTAGTTCAGTTMGTCACAGCATGAGTGAGCAAGGCAGCAGATGGAGATCAAAACAGTGACAATTGGAGTTAATGCTCTTTATCTCTTCTGTGGATATCCCCAACTCCAAATATAAAAGGAGGTGAAGTATGAAAAAGGTTTAAAATAAGTCTAAAGGTTGAAGGATTAAGAGGCTTATTTTGGGGTTTTTTTTGGTTTTTTTTCTTTTTGCTAGAGGAGTGGATTATTAAGTGGCATTTAGAATAATTTAAAAGCTCATGGGCAAAACTCAGCCTACAGAGAGTCCCTACCTAACCATGTGATTGTTACAGGAGAAAGTCCAGACACCAAAAGCACCTCTAGAATATACTGACCCTGACCAGACTCACCCAGGGCATGCACACACTGCTCGAGAGCCCAAGGCCTCCATTTCACCACAGCCCTAGACCCTCAGCTATCCTGCCATATGCTCGTCTCCAGCCTTGTCTGGCCCTGCTGYCTAGGCAGACCTCAAACCTACAGAGTAGCTAGTGTTCCTCCTGAATGTAGCTCTCAGATGTTCTTTGCCCACTGTCTTCAGTCTTCTCTGCTGCATGCACTTCAGATTCAAGATGAAACTTGGTCTATAGTCCTACCTGTAGTCTCATCTCATTTTGCTGTTGCCTGGACTTGGTTCATCTCTTGCCTAGGACTATCAGTGCATCCTACTACCAACACCTGGCTCACCCTGCTATGACTATACCTGTGAGACCATGCCCTGGAGTTGCTTTTTACTCCTGGAACTTTACTCCTGAAGCTGGAGGGAAAAGCAGGACTGTGGTGCTCTCTGACAGAGGAAATGCAGAAAATAAACTAGTACCTTCTGACACTTGCTTTCTTCAGCGTTTGTCCACACATGAAATGTAGTTGGAAGGGCTTTACTCCAAGTTTAATACTCATGGATACTCATATTGAATATTGGATATTCAGTGAATATCCCCAGTCTGGTAGAGTCCCTGGTGACTATAAAAGAGGAAGAATARCYATTYTGGAAAAAATGAAAATAAGAAARACCYAGGGAACTACAGGCCRGTCAGTGTCATCTCAGTGCCCAGCTGWGATCATGGAGYAGATCYTCATGGAAGCYATGCTAGGGCATGTGGAGGACAGGGACAGGACTGTTGGTGACAGCCAGCATGTCACTAATGGCAAATTGTGCCTGACAAGTTTGTAGGCCTTCYATAGCAGGATTATGGCATTGGTGGATGAAGGAGGAACAAMTGACCTCATTTACCTGGACTTGAGCAAAGCATTTGAYATACATGACATSCTTGTCTCAGARCTGGAGAGACACGGATTTGATGGGTTCATCACCCAGAGGGTAAGGAATTGGCTGGATSGTTGCACTCAAAGAGTTGTGGTCAATTGCTCAATGTCCAGGTAGAGACCAGTGATGACAATACCAATCTGTGTGGCTTAGTCAACACGCTGGAGGGCAGGGATGCCATCCACAGCAACCTGGACAGGCTTGAGAGGTGTGCCTGTGTAAAACTCTGGAAGTTCAACAAGGCCAAGTGTGAGGTCCTGCACCTGGATCAGGGAAATCTCAAGCACAAATATTKTCTGGGCAGAGATAGATTGAGAGCAGTCCTGAAGAGAATTATCTGAGGGTGTTAGTGGACAAGAAGCTTTATTGTTTTTTATGTAATGACACCAATAATATTTTTCAAATCTCATTTTAAACAAAGAATCATGTTACAGATTAAATATTTCCAGAAGAGAAAAAAAATCTGTGTTAAAAATGTCTCAAAAGGCACCAATACAATAAAAACCCATTTACAGTTTACAGTACAAACCCATAAGCAGGAACAACCATGGAGAGCTAAAAACTTTATTTCTGTTGAGGAATTTCTACAGAACAAATCTTGCATCAGGACAGAAGTCAGCATATGTTAGACTAAGTATGTACTGATACTCATATTTTTTCTTCTTTTGCTTTAGTTGTTGAAATGTCCTTCACATTATGAGTACTTTTCACTACTTTAAGGAATTGTAGATAAGGGGAGAAAGTATTATAATATACTTTTGAAGAGYAAGCTGTTATATTTATTCCCTTAAGAGTTCAGTGGGTTCAGTGATCAGCTAAACAAATTTGGGAAAAAAGTACATTAAGGACTACTACATATTTGCAGAAATCCCAGGACRGTAACTGAAATACTGCAGATTGGTATCAGTTCATCTTTTTGTCTAGTCTTGTGTTTCTCCTTAGGCAGTCACTGGCCAGTATTAGAAATTGGTTATTATACAGATAACACTGTAATCTGACCCAATCTCTGTGCTCTGTGGTACAGTGGTGCAGAGGCACATCAGCCGGCATAGATTTTCCTCTGTGSGTTAAAGGAGGGAACTGGAGTGAATCTTAAAAGAATACAACACAATTTTCTTATTTTGATAATTCATTACTTTAAAAGAGCACAAGAGGATAGTTCCACCACCACTCATGAACCTTGCAGTATYAGAACTGCAATAGATCTTTTGGYTAAATCAACACTGGAGTCAAGACAKTCACAGAAAGCTTAAAAATATCAGTGTTAAAAAGAATACATACAACACGTCACTTTAATTTAAATGGTATAGGGCATTCCTTTTAAAGTCTTGTGCTTTACCTAACAAACCTGAGGTCCCMAAAAGTTGCATAGCAACTCACATGGTCAGCTCATCAGGCAAAGACATAAGCATCTCTGAGCTTTGTGCAAATAGCTGTAATAATAGCAAGATGCAGGTTCCCAAACCTTTCCTCTCCTCCAAGAAACCTCCTTCCTTCTGCTGATATACATGAAGAAAACAGCTGGTTTTGTTGGCTATGTATTTTGAAGTGATACATTTATTCAAAGCTACAAGACTACCTAGCTTTTCTTGATTTGATATCAAAGCACTTTTGATATCCAAGCTTCACTTTCTATTGCATCTCTTGTTCAAGATTCCTRTTTTGCTAGTTAAGGCRATAAATAATAGCTTTCAAGAGGCAGCTAAAGAGCTGTCTAGCTGATCARTAATAAAACCAGGCTTGTATCTCTACCACAGTGATCACACATAGCCCATGCTAAGCCAAAGTCTGTGCTGAGGTTCTGAATAAAAAAGCTTTATCCATAGAGTGGCTTAACAAACCATTTCAGAGGTGGTGCTTTCCAAGGTGAAGTGGGCATGCCTTGACATTTCTGTGTGTTCACTGGCACATCTCTCCAGTCTTCCTACTCCAATGCGTAATTTTCAAGCTGAACTAAAACTGGGGTTAATTGTGGAAAATGAAGAAATATGGATAGAAAATATATTGTTTGGGATGTTTGGGATGCTTCTCTATGTCTTCAGACTTCACTTCCAAAAGCACTACAGACAGCTATAAAATCCTCAGATTGAAGAAACAATTCTGTCAAAGTTACCATTTTGATTGAGCTGATTGTAAGGTCAGAGTTTGTGTGAAATATCATCCTGATGCTACCTGCCAGAGAAAAAGGATAAATTTTTCAGAATGCTTATCACATGAACAAAGTCTGAAAGAATATTTCAACACAATCTGCAATTAGTTTTTCCAAAAAGCTGTAGAATTGCTTTAAAAAGGAATTACGTAAGTACAAATTCATAACAAGAATTCATTTGTTACCATCATGGTTTCAATGTATTTTTCTAATATCTCTATTTCASTCATGTGATTTCAAGATAAAACCCATAGCAAAGTTTTAATTTCCTTCATGGTACTATCATTTYTGTAAAGAAGCAATATATACATCTAGAGGAGAAAAGCAACACATATTTATATTTTAAYAGCAATCAGTTAAAGTCAGTATTGGATTTCTATAACAAACCCWTGCAGCAAACAGCCTTGCTGTTTGAAGCAAGCTTCATCTCACTTAATTTGGGAATCTCYGATTCTGAAACCAGGGACTCAGATCATTACTCCAAATACATATTGGCATAAATTTGTGAGGGCCTTTTCCTTTATAATAGAGTATTTATGATAACTCAGATTATATCAGAGAAGTAATTTCATGTTTACTACAGGAATGGCAARMTTGCATGAATCAGTYATCTTTGGTGCAAAGTAAATTTACYTTAAAGTTCTGAAGTAGTGATCATTTATCTTACTAAATTCAGAAGGCAGTAGATCTGTGTTACAATTAAGATGAAATTAATGAACCTCTTGGAAGTTTTGGGGTTTTTTWAATTGTTATTTAAGTGTTGATTCAAGTACATATCCTCAATGGGGCARCTCTGGGATCAGTTCTGGAAGGTGAAGAAACGTGGGCATCTGTTTATAAATAACGGTACAAGTTTGTAACTACACTAGTATCCTCAGAGCGACACAGAACTGAAAGACGGGGAAAAGTAGGTTCCTCTCCACTCCCCAAGACTAACATYACCAGAAGTTAAAGCAGTAATAAAGTTCACATGCACAGACACCCAGACACGTACACGCCCTGGCGGCATCGGCGGAGAGCGTGTTGCTCATCCTAAAGCTCGCCACTCGAAAGCAAGYCCACGCTCCGCTAAGGAAACACAGAAGCCTTTTTGTCCTATCCGAGCAAGCCTTTTGTGCAGGAGACCCCTCTCTCCGGGAAAAATGTCCTCCGGGGTGTGCCCGTGAGCGGGGGCAGGGGCGGGTCAGCGCGGGGGATGCTCGGCGGGGGTCAGGGCCGGGG